>RJWJ010016163.1:23839-35031 GCA_004363605.1 Indri indri
CTGTTTCCCAGCCCTCCTCCTTTAAATTTGGATCTCGAAGTCTAGGAACCTCCCTCAAGTCCCACACTTGCTGGTGACAACCTTGCTCCTCTCAGTTTCCTGGATCATCTCCAACAAAGGAGTCCACAGTTAACTGCAGGTTCAATCATCACATGCTGTTTACATACTGACTCAAGTAATCCTCACAATAACCCTATAAGGCAAATACTACTCCCAGTCCCATTTTACAGGTTAAGAAACAACCAAGGCTCAGAGAGGCTGAGTAACTCGCCCAAGGTTGCTCTGCTAGTTAAAAGGTGGTAAGGCTGTTATTTGGAGCCAGTCTGATTACTGCATCTGGGCCCCTGGCCTCATTATTTTCCTAAATTAACATTTCTGAAGGGAGTAATGTTCTATCCACCCTAGGCTTTCCCTCAAGAGTACGATTTCTAGAAGAATTTCCTAGAGTGATATAAATGGAAAAGTAGCAGCTTTTAAGGCTAAATATTTCCAAGCTTCTGACAGTGTCCAAGTTCTAATGTGCCCAAACACACGTATTTTATACTGTACTCTTACATGCTATAATATGAACTTCTTTAATTCAGTATAATTTGCTAAAGGTGAAGATGTCATTTCTATTTCATCACTTTTGAAAGCTTGAAATGCGGTAGAATGTCTTATTAACCAAAGACCTTTTTATGTAAAATGTTATTTGCAATAGCTAAAATTTTCAAGAAAAGGTATTTCATATATCCAAGTTAAGAGTTTTTGATAAGTAAAAAGAAAAAAGAATTGAGTAGACCTGGACCAGTCCTAGTAATAATGACCAGACCAGGTCTGCCCTGGGGAGTCACTGACCTTTTGACCTTTCTCCACTCTCTAATCCCCATGAAAATGTCTAACCAAAAAAAAAAATCATTTCCATACAATTTGATGTAAATTTATATCACTTGGATTATTTTTCCCAAGAAGATCTGTATTTTTATCAAATAAAAGTCTCTGCCCCCTTTATAAAGGAATGTCCAGTTGACCATGTGCTAGTTGGGCAAACAGCTGAGTGAGGAAAAGGCAAGTTGTGTGCACGTTTGGAGCAGTGTCATGCCAAGGCCACCTGTTCTGCCTAAGTCTAGGGCCCTGAGTTCTTCATTTCCCAGAATTAACCAGCAGAGCAACACCAGAGTTTTATTCTCATGTGATCTTTAAAATAATACATTCAGAGACGTTTCAAAAATGTGGTTGAAATTCATCTCTCTGCCACCCAGTAGATATGAGTCTACTCAATTCCACCTTCTGCTCTGTGTCCCTAAGCCTGCAAAATTCTGGTTCTTATCTCTTTTCTCACAATTGTGCTACATGGAGTCTCTATGCTATTTCATGGCAGCCTCTATTCCATTCCACACACATTTATGAAATGCTCACTCCGGGCTAGGATCTGTGCAAGTGGCTATGGGTTGCAAAAATTAATACAACGTGATTGTGACCTCCAGGGATCAAGCACATGCTTAAAGGACCATGGGACAGAGTCCCAAAACAGGGAGGCCAAAAACGTCCTATGGTGGGGTGGAGGAGAAAGACCCCTTTCTGAGCTTATGAAAACTGAACCTCAGAAACCATTTGTATCTAAAGAGCACAGTTTGTTCTCGATTCTTAGTGCCACGTCCAGAATGCATAAAGGGGGAAGGAGGCGCACACTACTGGGACATATGAATAGAGCCCCTGGTAAGATTCTGCGAAGCTTATTTAATAAATATTTATATAACACTGAGGCTCTGCAAGGTAGGGCACTTAGGGATAAAAGAGCAAACAACCAAGATACAGGATTAAGGATAAACCAGCGAAACACAAGAGTGACAGCAAATTACACAATGGAGCATAAACTAAACAGGAGCCAGCAACTCAGTTGTTATTGTAAAAGTCAGGAAGAATCATGACCCCCATTCCTGGGAGGCTTACATCCTCGTGGGGAGAGAAATCAAATAAACGTGGATCCCCCAGAAATGTAAAACTATAATTACTTCTATATGTGGGCCCGAAAGGTGGGCCTTGTATCAGAGGAAGAGAATGTTAAGTCATTTAATTCTAGAAATTTGCCTGGAAGGGGAGAGCCATTAGCTTTTTTTTTTTTAAATGTTACAGCTTAGAAAAAAGATGTGAGTAGCAGTTTTCCTCTCAGCCTAAGGTATAGCTCGGGCAAAAGTTTCTTTAATGGAAAAGGTAAACAAAATAAAAATGGGAATTACCAGGCCAACTGAACTAAAAAATAGATAAGAAGAAAGGGGGAAGGAGCAAAAAAAATGAGTGGCAACAGAGGCACTTACTCCCCTCTGTGCACGTATTATCTCATTTAATCCTCCCACCCACCCATTGGGGTATAGTCATCCACCATCCCGCCCACTGACTGGGAGTCTGACAGCTGCTGGGTGGGACACAGGATGCCACAGGGGTGCAAACAGACAAGGTACCTGCTTTCGTGGAGCTCACCACAGTACTCTATACAATTTTACAATTTACTAATTACATTTTGTCCTCTTGCCACTTTTCCAGGCTCAGAGAGATCCAATCCTACAACTGGCCCAAGGTCCCTTCTACACTAGAGCTCTCCCGAGGCAGAATCAGGGAACAAGCCAGCCAGATTTGACCTCAAAATTCCAGAGCTTTCTGCTACTCTGACAGTAAGGGCGAAAATGAGCAACACCATCCCAAGGACAGCAGAGTCTTCCATTTGATATTTTCCTTTTTGATTTCTATTTCCTATCCTGCAGCAGCCTTCATACTCAGGACTTCAACTGTGCCCTTTCCCTCCAGACCTCCCCGCAGGGCCACGTGCTCAATGCAATGATCTTTGACCATTCGACTCTCAGTCGTCCACCGAAGGTACTGGGGGAAGTCAGAAGGGAGAGGAAAGGAATAAATTACAATCATTTCCTCTCAGAAACAAATACGACAACCTCTTCTACACCTCTGCTACTTTTGAGAGGACGAAGAGCAAAATATAACAGTGGGAAGAGACAATCCTACAAACAACTCAACAACAATGGTGTGGGGAACGTCCTCCTATCCAAAATTTTTTTCCTCTCTTTTAGCAGCCTGATACAGCATTGTCAAAAATTAGACCAAACAGACATTCCTTTCTTTAGTCTAACCCCCAAGCATCCTCACACAGGACCCGAATGCGGAAGAATAGTGGGCCCAGCACCAGGAGCTGTGAATTTGAGACCTGGCATCATCTTTGACCTTGATAATGTCATTTAACTTTTGAGTCTCAATAAAAGGGGACTTTGAAATTGACGTCACGAGGCTGCAGTGAAGATTAAAAAACAAATGCCAGCACCTCGCAGCAGAGTGGCTGGTACACCAGAAGTATGCAAATGTTAGTTGATGTCAAATCGGACATCTTACTTCACATTAATCAGACTGAATGTCTGTCTGCGTCCACAACAGGAGGTTTCAGGGCATTGGCACCCTGATAGAGGAACGAAACTGTGACGACACAGAGTAGTAGTAAAGGAACAGTGCTTACCTGGGAAGGTGGCAGGTGTGCACCTACCTAAGTTTGCCAGCTTTGCCTAGAACAGCGGTTCTCAAAGTGCGGTCCCTGGACCAGTAGCATCAGCCTCACCTGGGAACTGGGTAGAAAGGCCCATCCTCGGGCCCCACTGCAGACCCACCTAACCAGAAACTCTGGCGCCAGGGCCCAACAATCTACGTTTAACAAGCCCTCCAGTTCATGCAAACTCAAGTTTGAGAACTAAACCCGAGTAAAAGTTAGGTGAGTCAAAATTAGGAAGGCAGAACATTCAGTTTATTAGTCCTATCATCCTACAAGGAAAATTAGCACAGGATATAGCACAATCCAACATTTCTACCGCTGGAAAGCAGGGCCGGAGGCCTAGAATTTCTTAGCTTAGCACAAGGGTTTGCAGCCGACAGCACCTTACCGGCCTGTGTGTCTGTCTTCCGACCACACTCTGGAACCTGTTATTTTAGGCAATTCTCTCAGTGCTCAAAGCCGGGTCACACACTCGGACACTGCCAAACACCATGAAGATGACATTTAAAGCAAAAAAGCCCTCACAGAGGTAATCTTCCCTGAAAACTATCAGTAGTTGTGCTGGCAATCATCTGACTTTCTCCGTTTCCCCAGCCTCTCCTAGCACATATGTTTTAAATTTCTCCAATGAATCGCATTGCACCCCTGCGGCAGGGCACTGCCGGGAGGAGATACCGCCCAGGCACCACCCTCGGCCTGCAGATGGTCCCACTGCCCCGCCCATCACAGAGGCCCTTCTAGAAAATCAATAGTCCCCACGTGTAGGCGGTTTTGGGAACATGCAGCACAGATAATCAGATATTTCTTTCAGATTTTCCAAAACATACAACTCACATCACAGGCAAAAATCAATGCAGAAAAATCTTTCCTCTCAAGGCAATTTTCCCTCTGAGTAACTCCCAGGCCTGAATTTAACTACATGTTCTTTGCCAACTTTAAAAGAAACAAGACTTTTTCTATCTCCTAAAATTATATTTCTCAATAAAAAAATATAAATTAGAGGGGTACATGGGACTTCCCTGTACATTTCTTTGCAACCTCCTATGAATCTATAATTATTTCAAAATAAAAGTTAAGTAGATATATTTTATATATACGTCTATATACATATATATGCACATTTATGGTTACTTCTTCCCTTGGTTATCCTGTTACACACACACACACACAAACACACACACACACACACACACAGGCAGGAATCACAAGCCCCGATTTCAGAATTAAACCCACTTACTCATGTTCTTAGAGTAAAGCAGTGGCATCCAAGATGGGAATAAGCCAGTGAGGTGACCCTTGTCTAACCACACCCACAGGCATTCTTAGGAGTCAGTACCCCAAAATGCAGAAGTTGAGCTAGCTCAGGGATACTCCAAGTGCAAAAGTGGAACACTGGTGAAAATCACAGAGACAATATTGCAGGTTTCCTAAGATCTACTTCCCAGATTTTTCTGATCATGCAGATCACCTGGGGTGTGTAAAGGAGACATCTTTTCCCACTCCTGATTGCCAGGAGGAGGGACTCCCCCACCTCCAACCCCTACCCGCCCCCCATGCGCACTCCTGGCTTCCCTCAGCCCCTCTCCTCCCTCTGCTCCCGGGGAGAAGTAACTTCTTTGACTGATAGACTTGGGAGAATCCCAGGGCCCTGCTCAGCTCAGCTCAGCTCTGGTCGCAAGCTCTGCAGGATGCTCCAGTGGCCCTGCTCCCAGGGAGGCCTCTGCGGCACATCAGCCTCATTCCAGGAATTCAATTAGCAGGGCGACCGGGCTGGCTGACTAACACGACATCCTCCAGCCAAGCCTGGATTAGGACATTTTGACCTCCCTTTTGTCCTAGTCATTGTTTTCCTCTCAATTCATTCAGAACCTGGGTGGGAAACAGGAGTATCATATATTGGGCCCCCTCAGAAACCTCCGACAGGTGTGGTCTAACAACCCACATGCCCAGCTCCTCCCCGGAGGCTCTGGGTAGGTCTAAATCAGCACCTGCTGCTTAAGTGAGGGGCCCAAGAGATTCTTATTACCAGGAAAATGTGGGAAATACTGCCCAAAAGAATATTCTAGTATAAAGTTCCCTATTATGCAAAATTGGGGTAGAGCTGAACCAGTTTCCACAGAGGTTTCTAGCACCATCAAAAGATGTTTAGCTCTTGGATGGAACTGGAGCCCATTCTCCTAAGTGAAGTATCACAAGAGTGGAAAACAAGCACCACATATACTCACCATCAAATTGGTACTAATTAATCGATCGGCACATACTTGGTACTTACGTGCACATACGGAAGTAACATTCAAAGGGGGTCGTGCAGGTGGGAGGGGGAGGAGGGGATGGGTACATTCACACCTAATGGGTGCAGTGTGCACTGTCTGGGGGACAGCACCCTTGTAGCTCTGACTTGGGTGATGCAAAGGCAATATACATAACCTAAACGTTTGTGCCTCCGTAATATTCTGAAATTTAAAAAAAATTTAAAAATCAAAAAATAAAGATGTTTGCTTCTCATTACTCCCACAAGAGAAAAATTAGAAAAACCGTGAGCTCAAGACTGGAACCTTTTTACCAGGAGGTAAAGCAGACCTGAATTTAACTACAGAGAAGGAGCAGACATCTTTCGATAATGCCGCAAGAAAAATAAAGGAAGGTTAGGGAGTATAAAGCCCTGGAGAAACCCGGGGAAGGAGACAGGTGCGGCCATCTAAGGGGGCGGCAGAACTAAGACCGCATGGCACTGGGGTTCGGGAAGGGACCTCCCCAAAGCATCTTCCTACACCTCTGCGACCACACCAGAGCCTGAGTGGCCTCAAGGGCAAGACACTGGAAATGGACGTCACCAACTCAGAGCCAGAAAATGGAAGTGCTGGCACCCATCATCGGTGACAGAGTGAGGTCAGTTTGTATGCATCTCGGTACCACTAACACTGCAGGGCAGTGAGATCCTACGATGTTTTCTAGTGAGCAAGGGCTCACACGTGAGGCTCCCAGCACAGCACCCAGAACTTCTAAGTTAACATGTATACAATATATACTGTCATTGATATTTTGATGTCATTATTTAATGTGCTGGTCTGTTTTATTTTAGTAAACATAATAATGCTTATAAGACTCTTATTGGTTCATCCTTTAGTCCTCCAACCTTTTATTTCCCCCATATGGTCTTAGATTTCTTAATCCAAATTATCCTCCCTGTGTGCTACAGACTGAATCTTTGTGTCCCCGCTCCACCCAAAAACAAAATTCATATGTCGAAATCCTCACCTCCAACGTGATGGCATTAGAAGGCGGGGCCTTTGGGAGGTGATCAGGTCACTAATGGGATTTGTGTCCTTATGAAACGGTTCAGAGGGCTCCTTTGTCCCTTCTACCATGTGACAACACAGCAAGAAGACGGCCATCTATGAACCCTCGCCAGACACCAAATCTGCCAGCTGCTTGATCTTGGACTTCCCAGCCTCCAGAACTGGGAGAAACAAATTTCTGTTGTTGATAAGCCACCCGCTCTACGGCATTTTGTTACAGCAGCCGGAATGACCAAAACACCGTGTTTGAGAAAGGGATAATGTATATATAACACACTGAGAAATGCAATTCCTCATGGACAAGTTTCTCCCTCTCCCGAAACCCCACACTAACCACCTCCCGACGGCTCCCCTTGACTCTCTAAAAGACGTCAGAAACCTCCACGTTTCGAAAACCTAACTCTTAACCTCGCTGCTCCCAGCCCTGCTCCACCTTGGTTGACGGACGCGTCATCCACCTGCCAGAACCCGCGGGGCGATCCTTGACTCCCTTTCCCTCACAGCCCTCATCAGAGCCACGAGGAAACCCCGGGCCCCCCACCCCCCCACCGTACATCCCAGTCTCGCCGCCCCGCACCGCTTCCACCTGCTGCCACCCTGCCGCGACGCACATCAGGTGCTGCCTGCGGCACAGCCGGAGCTGGCACAGGACAGCTGGTCTCCCTGCCTGTTTTCAGCACAGTGTCCAGTGAAAATTGGAACCGATCACCCCTCAGCTCGAAGCCCCGCGATGACTCGACCAGGGCTAACAGCAAGAGGCCCAGTCCTTTCGACAGCCCCCAAGGCCTGCTCAGCCTGCACCCCAGCCCCTCTGGCCGCCTCTGCACGGCTCCCCCATCCTCCTACACTCTCTGTTCCTCGAACTCTCCAGCACACTCCCGCCTAGGCGTTCACACAGGCTGTTCCCTCTGCCTCGGAGCCCCTGCATTAACTCCCACGCCCCCATCAAGTCTCAACTGCCACCGTCTAAAGAAAACTCACTCGGATGACTGCATTTAAAGTCACCGCTCGTTCCCTCCTTCAACTCCCGTATCCGGTTCTATTCTCACGCCCCCCACCCCACGGTACTTAGGTCCTTCTAACATGCGATGCGATTCGCTTAATGTCTGTTTTGGATCAGGTCTGCCCCTCAGGACTCTAAACCCCATGGGGGCAGGGTGCGTGTTCAACAGTGGATCTCAGGCACTGAGAATAGTGCCTGGAACACAGTAGATGCTCGATAAACATTTGAGTCTTCCCTAAACACAACGTGAAGAAGGCGGCCGGGCTAGGTCAGGGTTCACCCAACTGTGTTTGCCAGAACTGAGAATCCGATGTCAGGAAGAGGAATGAGTCACAAGCTGTGAGGAGCAACCCTCATTTGTGGGTTCCAGAAGGCCCTTCTGCACGGCAGTTTCTCCCCCAAGGGTCTGCCAGAATGCCTGAAATTCCCAGCATTAGCATCAGACCTTTGGAGAAGGCCTCTAGGGAGAAGGGAATGTGGGGAACCCTTCACAGCCATTATCATCCAGGCACGAATGAGTCTGCCTGAATATCCGTAGGTAGCACACACGCACAGAGGGCCTGCCGCACACAGGCGCCGTGCTTAGAAACTCCCCCGCAGATTAAGACGCGATTCCTTCCCTACCACCGTGGCGCCAAACCTGCAATAAGGTTTGCAATAAAGTAGCCCCTGGAGGGCTACCGCCCAGGACCCAGTAACAGCTGAAAGAGTCACAAAAGCTCTCGGAAGAGGAGACATGGCTGATGAACCAGCAGAATTTGCCAGGCAAAGAAAGGAAGAAGAGGAAACAGCACCTGCAAAGCCACAAAGGTGTAAAAGGCACAGCACATCTGAGCAACGGTGTGGGTAAACTCAGCCAGGCTAGGCCATCCCGTGGAAGGAGCAGTGTAAGATGAAGACGGAGGGCAAGTGGTGAGCTGGCTTTGTCTTACAGGCAGGAGAGGGCAGCGGGGGATAGGAGCAGGGCAGACTTTTAGGAAGATGGCCTTTGGGGCAGGTGGAAGGAGGTGCTGGAGGGAGGAAACCTCGTTGGCAGGGCACTAATGAAAGGGACTGCTGGACCCTTGTCACTACTGAGAGATGCTTGCTTCCAAGCACCAGATGTAACACAATGGGGACAGCAGCCAAGTCCCACAAGTCCAAGCCAAAGGCAGGCACCTTCCAGGGATGATGGAGTATCGCTGCTCCCTGCAGGCCTATTACAAACCAGCAAGGTGGGAGATGAGAGAGAAGAGCCCCTAACCAGCCCAGGTGAGCAATGACAAGGAGCCCAACTAATGCACTTGCAGTGAAGGTGACGTTATGGCCACAAGAGGATAAGAATCCCTTCAGGAACCTCAGCCCGGGATGATGCAGACCAATAAAGGCATGGGTGACCACACAAGGACAACAGAGCCAGGCAAAGCTCCTGGCTGCAAGCAACAGAAACCAGCTGAGTTGGAACGCTGACCGGTCCTCACAGAACCGACAGGGAGATTGGAGAATGTGGCCTGGAACATGGGGCAGGAAGGCAGTGGCCAGAAAGCCCACAGCCCAGGCACACACGGGAGCAGTTAGGATAACCCCGCACCAACACCTGAGTTAGCTCTAACCTGTCCCCCGTTCTTCACATCGCTCACTCCAGGTTCAAAGTGCCAGGCCAGAGTAGGACTGGTTGCGCTAAGGTCAAGTTCGTGCCCTGGGCAGCAGGGTGCAGGGAAAGTGGGTACTGACCTCTTCAGCTTCTGTTGTAGGAGGTGCCGTGACGCACACAACAGTGAGGTCCCCAAATGTAGGGCACGGTTCAGAGGCTGGATATCCAAAATAAATTTTTAAAAAACAGTAATGTCCACTAAGTAGTTTCTAACTCTAAGCACAATTTCTGATGGATACATTCATCTTAGATGGCCTCTCAGCTCCTACCAGGCACCCGCACTCCCAGCCACAAGGTCCTGTAATGCAAAAGCTTGAGCTCCCACTTCTGCCACCCCAGAAAGCACCCCTGGGCTCAAAAAACATTTTCTCAGTTGTTTAATGGATACAGAGTTTCAGTTTTACCAGATGAAAAAGTTCTGGAGATCTGTTGGACAACAATGTGAATATACGTAACACCACTGAACTGTATACTTAAAAATGGTTACGATGGTAAATTCTATGTGTGTATTTTATGACAATAAAACAAAATTTTTCTCTACCTGTCAAAATAATGTTTTAAAATCTCATGCTTTCAGGGCAGCTGATCAAAAATAGAATGAAAACATCCGAGTTTTCATTTACTGATGCCCAGCCTCCTTACTAAATGAGCAGTCAGCGTAAACCTCCCGGATGTATTTAGAAGGAAGAGGCATTCAACAGGGAAGGACGGTTTGGGGATGTGCATGCATGCAGGGTAGCAGGTGGGGGCAGAAATAGATTTTTGACCTTCCTAGCTGCTTCTCCAGTGTAAACAGTACCCCCCTCCCCACAACCTCTCCCCTAAACCAACCCTCGACTCCAGGTACACTGATCTACTCCCTCCCCCATCCCCCTTGTTCTCTTTGGGCATTCTCCCCGCCTGTCTGTCTCGTCCTTCATCTTCCTACCTAAATTCTGGCCATCTTTAGGGGCCATCTCAGCCCCCGTCTACCATGAAGCCTTCGCACACGACCGCAGCCCACAGGGATCTGTTTGGCCTCTAAATTCCTATAACACCTCCTGTCGAGAAGCCCATGAGACACCCATTTGATGTGCCCTTATTTTCTTAACTCATCTTTTATGAATGCACTTTAAACAAAATTGAAATCATAAACACAGGAATGATCGCTTTCCTTCCCCCACTTTGGCTTAGATAGAACAAATACTTAATAAATATTAAGTAGCCGATTGACTTGAAAAGTGAAAAACAGAAATAGAGATGAAAAGTGCATTTCTGTACGATTTTTTTTAAGACCTTTCTGAGTTGTGGGGCAATAACTCCTCTCCTAACAACAAGGTTGCCTGCTTTTGCTTTTGTACAAATAAAGGTTTGTGTGTTGTTTATAAAACTGTCTGCCACCCATTTGGCACTTGACTGGTTCTGCCTTATACTATTAATTAGCCTCTGATATGTATGTGTGTTTTAAACATGATTGAAAGCATATGCAGAAGGAATTCTTGCTCTTGCAGAGCAAAGCAGGAGCATGTGCATGTGTTTGCTTTTGACCATCTCTAGAACCTAGTATGTGCTCAATCAATATTATTTAATTAACTGATTAACTGAAAGGATGAAGAATAGAAATAAATACAGATGGAGAGTGTTCCCTGTGTAATAATAAAAAAAAAAAATCTACCACTGATCTAAGGAGAGCGTTCCCCTTACTAGTGGTGAGACTGCATATTGTGCCTGTACCAAAAAAAAAAAAAA
>RJWJ010016164.1:0-33475 GCA_004363605.1 Indri indri
CCAGCTAATTTTTTCCATATATTTTTAGTTCTCTGATTAATTTCTTTCTATTTTTATTAGAGACGGGGTCTTGCTCTTGCTCGGGCTGGTCTCGAACTCCTGAGCTCAAACAATCCGCCCGCCTCGGCCTCCCAGAGTGCTAGGATTACAGGCGTGAGCCACCGCGCCTGGCCTACACTTACTCTTTACTTTCTTCAGTATATGTATGCATGTCTGCTTGTGTGTATTTTTAATATGGTATTATTTTGATGTTTCAATGAAAATAAGTGGTATTGAGTTATAGATTTCAACCTAATTGTGCTTTTAGCACTCAATACTATGTTTTTAATATCTTTATTTAATCTTGTATAGGAGTTCTTAATAATTTTTGCTCTTTGGCAGGCTGGGCTGCTTCTCAAAATAATCTTTTGTTGAACTTTATGGACCAAAAGTACTTAATACCTCTAGTGGATATAGTGAAACATATAGGATTACAAAATAAACCAAGTATACTAAAATGAAGTTATCAAAATATGAAAACAAGTGTGTAGCATAGCAATATATGTGTTTATTAGCACATTAAAAATACAATCTAATGTTCAGTTTAATAATCACCATTATTTCATTATAATGAAGAGGAGATATGACATTTTGAGATGTTTAAAATAAGTTTAATATGATTTGAAGATAAATGTAACTTCTGTTGGTGACAAAGTCAAGGTACTCTTAACAGAACTATAGTTTGTTGCTTTCATTCCTAAGTAATTAAAATGGTAAATTTCAATTAGAGTTTAGTGAATATGAAGATGTAATCTTTCCCCCCTCTAAGCTCATTGGCCCTCTGAATATATCTGGTATTTTACCCCAGGTTAGCAACTCCTACTTTAGTTCACTGATTTTGTTTGTATGCATCTCATTTACATATACACACACACACACATATATATATATATATATACACATATCTGATATATATGATAAGTATATGATTTCCCCCATTTGTAGGGCGGTGGGGAAATTAAATAAGATAATATACAATAACATTTATTGCATTAGTTAATATGTGTAATTGTATTATAAAATACAAAGTACTATATACAAGTAAGAAAATACCACTTCCTTTCCTCAGATTTGGGCAGATAACCAACTTAAATTCTTGTGGAAAAAATAGAAAAAAAAAAGTTTGCAATATGGCTGCCATGCTATCTCTGCATTAGAGCTTTATTTTTGTCTTCTAAAGACTTTTGACTTAAATTTTGCATATGATGTTTATTATTTAAGTCTTGAGGATATGAAATCCCAAACTAGAAAATATATTCAGGAAACTGCTAAATACAGGCACAATGAAACATTTGAGAATTATAACTGACATCCTGACCATGAAGAAGAGACAGGACACTCAGAGACCGTGCATAAAAGCCACAAAATCCCAATAGTTGAAAAGCATTTAGCACAGGCATACACTTGTGGATAATAGTGTGTCACTGATTTTTTAATACAATAAACATGTACAGTATTTTTAAAATTCTAAGTCTTATCTCTGGTAATATATCAGAATTTTCCTGTGGATAAAATTAATGGTTATTACCTTTAAAACAATACCAGGAAAGGCAAGTTATATGTTACCTTACAAAACTACCCCAACATATGTTAGTGCATTTCTATTTTAATTGTCTGCTTCAGAAAACAGTTGTAAAGTGTAATTGATATGTTATAATTAAAATATGATGGTAATGGAACTTGACAATTTATTTGGTAAAATCGAAACTTTCATTTTATGTATTTAAAAATCCAAGATCAATAAAGGATACTGGAACAATTGAATAGCCATATGCATATTAATAATAATGATTTTAATCCATACTTCATATCATGCACAAAAAAGTAACTTCTGTTTTTCAAAAACTGAAAATGAGGATAACACCTGAAATAATAAATACCTCAAAGCATTATTGAGATAGCTGTAATAAGATATGCAAAGTGTTTGGCATGAAGTTGCCTTAGTTCTGCCTTCAAAATGTCTTGCAAGTTTAGTGTTGCAATACTACTGCACTACACAATAGTCAGATACCGCTTTGGATTCTTATTTGTCATGTATCTTATCTTTCAAATTATTTTAGTGTCTTAAGGGTAAAAACTATGTCTTGCTTTATATCCCCACATTATTTAGCTCTCAATGGATTCTATAATAATTGAATATTTTTATTATCAAAATAGTACATATGAATACCAAATAGTCATTTGGATTAAAAGCATTACTTATTCACACACACACAAAAATCATGTATTTGACATTTTCATTAATTCTCTGCTAACAAATGTCAATCAGGCCAGACATAATCAAGCTTACTCTCTTTTTTTCGGCAAAGTCTTTGCCTCATTGTCCACACCTTTTTAAAGGGGTAAAATCAGTTTTGAGCCTAAATGCAACATCATTACTGCTGAGTCATGATTTGGAACTACAAAAGTGAAGTGACCAGATGGCCAAATTCAGGTGTGAGAAAGAGATTTGGAGAAGTGCTCATCAGAATTCAGTTAAAGTCCTTTAAATTAGTCTGCTAGCACTCGGGAAATCTTCAAAAATCACTTCATATATATTTTCTCCTTAACTCTCTATCTTTCTAAAGACCATCTCAATATTGGGTCAGATTATGCATATTAAGGTATCTGTAAAAGCCATGTTAATTTAAGCTTCGAGTATTGTGCATTACAAATGACCTCCACCAGAAAAGCCTCTAAGTCTTTGAGTTTTTGACTTGTCAGCTTCCAAAAAATTAGGTCAGGAATTGCTCAATTTAGAAATGAAGTCTTCTCAATATAACAATAGCCCTTTAAACAAAATGCTTAATAGCATAATATTACTGTGACAGATCTTAAAGCTCATTGAGTCTTTTCCTCTACCTGTGTTTAACACCATTCTTGAGAGAGAACTACTGTTGTCTTTTTATGGATCATCAGAGAACACCCTAAATCCTATCCTTGGCTTATCACATATTATTCTGCCATCATGTTAGTTCTATATGCCTTCTTTAATTAATACCATAAAAATACATACTCATCATTAACTCCTGAAAGCAAGGATTTAGTAGACCAGCCTAGAATACATTCTGAACTCTAGTCCAACATCCAAGGTCTTCAGCAATGGGATCCCATAACATCTTTTTAGCCTCATCTATTCATTATTTAACCAGCAGTTATTGCATTCCTTTCAGTTTTTAGGCAGCTAGCAAAGAATATACACAAACAAATTTGATGTACACCCAACCTCAAGTTGCTTAGAGTCCAGTGGAGGAGACAGAGGAGTACTCAAGTGAATGAAATACAATACCAGGCAAGCAGAAAGAATATACGAGTAAAAACAGAGTGTTGAAAGAGCCCAGAGGAAAAGGTTTCATGGAGGCCAGGGCTTCAGGGAGAGAGTTTAAGATGAAATGTCAGCCAAATCAAATCTTGAATGATGAATAGGAGATTAAAAAAAGGAGTAATTGGCAGATAACCCACCCAAAGAGACGAACATGTGCAGAGGAATATATACCAAGCAAGCGTGTTATCTATTTTGGAAATTGCAATTTATTCAGAACAATTACAAAATAAAATACAATGTCCAGTGTGTCAAACAATGGTACTGTGTGTCAGACTGGATTCTCCACACATAGCAACAGCTCTTCCACATGCTCTTCCAGAAACTTGCCACTCCCCCATCAAGAGGAGTTGTCTATCTCCCATTTGCTGAACCTGAAAAAGACTACTATTTGTGAAGTATGTTTGGGAGGAAAGGTTGTTGCTGGAATTAATTTTAGACATGCATTTGAAGTACCCAAGTGGACTTATTCAGAAGGAACCTGAGTATATCATCTATAAATCAGAATACACATTTTGGATGAAAATACAGATTGGGGAAACATGAACATGGTGGTGGTAAATGACGTCATGGCAACGGAAGGCATCTCATTAAAAATGAAGGTAAAGGGAGAAGATACATAGAAGAAACTAAGATGTGGCTGGAGAAAAACCTAAAACAACAGTAAGAATTTGTTATCTCACAATTTGTAGGTCAGGAATTTGGAAATATGGCTCTGGATCTTTTCATGATGTTGCTATAAACATGTCATCTGGGGCTGCAGTCATCCGAAAGCTTGAAGAGAGCCAGAAGATCTATTTGCAAGATGGCTCACTCACATGGCCAGAAAGTTGGTGCTTCCTCCCAGCTGGGAGCTTGGTTGCACCTTTCAGCTGAGAGCCTTAGTTTTTTTCTACATGAGTACTTTAATGGGGCTGATTGGGCTTCCTCATAGAATGGTGGCTAAATTCCAAATTAAAATAAAGAGACAGGAAGGAGAAGCTTCCTGTCTCTTAAAACCCAAGCCCATAAACTGGCAGTGTCACTTCTACCATGTGTTTTTTTTGATTAAGCAGTCACAGAGGCCACAGTGCCACAGAAAATAATTTTTGATCATGTTTAATCTACCACACCTAACATTTGTAAACTATTATTCATATTTGCTAATCACAAATTGTTCCCAAACTAAACTGTAAATTTCTTTTAAGGTAGACATTGTCTTATATTTTGTCCTAACCTGGAAATAATATAATAAACACTTGTTTAAATCAACACAAGATTTTTATAAGTTTTGAAGGGACATAAGCCTCAAATATGACTGCACTGATATGAATATCCTTAAAAGTATTCATTAATCTTACTCCAACTCCTCCTTACAAATAAATACAGGGGTATAGGACCTGACAAGCAATTCATCAACTAAGAAAGAGGATGGGTTCCAGTTACATACAAAGGCACAAAAAGGGAGGAGGGGATGGGTATATTCACACCTAATGGTGTGGTGTACACCATTTGGGGATGGACAGGCTTGAAACTCTGACTTGGGTGGGGAAAAGGCAATATAGGTAACCTAAACATTCATGCCCACATAATATGCTGAAATAAAAAATATAAAATAAATTTAAAAAATATTTAAAAAAACAAAAACTAAAGATTGCCCTGGAACATATGAAAGACATTATTTAAAATTAGTTACAATATGATGGTCCTGAGACTATAAATTAAACTAATGTTAAGTTAGCTGGCAAATATTATTGTCTGACAATAAAAAGAAGGAAGGGCTATATTTGCGCTGAGTTTGGAGATAGTAAAATGACAAGGCCAATGATTCTGGAACTTAGGATGATAAGAAATAAACAAAAATAGTAAGAAAATGCCAGCCAGAGATAAGAGATCATGAAGTAAGGATTATTGGTTAGGCTGAGTGAAAAGAACTAAAAGGTACTAAGACCTGAAGTAGGGAGAGTTTAAAAATAAATTCTCAATCATGTTAATGAAGAGTCAAGGCTCTGTTTTGTAATAGCTCACTTCCTCCTGTGGATAGGCAACTTCCTTGATGCTGAAATGTCCAATCCTAATTACCACGTTTATGTATTAATTTGAAGCATGTAATAACATACTCCTTTTCATGAGCACCTGCCATTTTGAAAATCTCTTTTAAAAATACAATATCCTACCTGGAAGTTATATTAAACATGATATAATCATTCTTTGTTGTCATTTTTCTTTAAAAGATGAAGCTATTAAAGTCTGGAGACACTTAGGTAACACGGCCAGACACGGCAGAGTTGGAACTGGAAGCCAGGGCTCCACAGTAAAAACTTCAGCTTTCAAGACAAACTGGAATTACTCACAACTTGTCATTCAATTCAATTCGGCTTAGCCGTGTCCTTCGATCCCACTCTGGCTCTAGCTGGGTCCTATTCCATCTTTCCAATCAATGTTCAATATTAACTATATACCAGAAACTGGGGACAGACCAGTGAACAGCATGACCCCTGCTCTCAGGATTACTAAGGTTTGAATCTCCATTTAACCTCTAGGAAGATTAAAGACCAAATTTCACACTTTCTGAGACACTCGCATTCATGCAGCCACCTCCATTTGCCTTGTTCCTTATCATTTCTCTATTACCAGAAGGCCCACCTATTGCCTCTGCTGGCTCAGACACTTACTCAGACTCTCTTTCTGTCACTTATACAATCCTCTTGATGGCAATTGCTGGCAGCTTTTTTTGCTCAAGATATTTCAGTCTGGAAAACGTTAAAAGCACGGAAGAGTGCCTTGAGCAACGGTGGCTGCTGTTAAGTGCTTTGGCAGTTTGTCAAGATTTAGCCACCTGCCTGGAAGAAGTTTTACTCACCAGCAATTTTCACCCCCTCAGTCACCTCCCCTCCTCCTTCCTCCAAAACTCAGACACTCATCAACACTGGATTATTTCTGTATGGTATTCATTATGATCTTCATGAAAGTCAAAGGCATTTGACTCAAAAAACCACTATGGCAAAAAACCAGACATTTTTTAATCTCCAATTTATTTTCTTCCGGATGACTGCTTTCCAGCATTCCTTCAAACTCAGTATCTGTCTTTGCCAGAACACCTGATGGTTATGTAAGGATAAGTCCAAGTGCAAACAGATTCATCCTCCTTTCTAATTCTCCTCTGCTCCCCAAAGGAGGCAAACACATAAATAAATAAAAATAAAAATACATGGATGAAAAATAATTAAACAAAATCTCAAAATCTATTGGAAAGAAATAAATTGGACTGATGCTGAAAAATCCTCCTCTCTTGTCGAACACAAACACAAACATTTTGTTTATTTCATTGAAAAAAAATTACAGAGGAAGATTCTCCTTGTAGAGCTGTAGATGCTTGAAGCGAACTATATGAAATTTCAAAGAAAAGGGCAGATGCAGTTTGAAGCTTGGAGCTCTTGGGTTTTATTAAGAGAGAGCTAAACAACAGAGCCCCGTATCTTAGAGAAGCAAAAGTAAACATTTTAGAGTCAGACCATTCAGTAACCCTGGAAAATTAATTTGTGCTGTGTAGAAACACAACAAATGCTCAATGCCAATGGCTCTGCATGTAGAGAATCGGTTCATTAGTACAGCTGCAGAAGTTGTACCAGCTCCTCAGTGGGCCATCT
Organism: Indri indri; assembly: GCA_004363605.1. Taxonomy (NCBI): domain Eukaryota; kingdom Metazoa; phylum Chordata; class Mammalia; order Primates; family Indriidae; genus Indri; species Indri indri. The sequence continues at coordinate 6,970 of RJWJ010016164.1, forward strand.
ACATACTTGTACTCATGGCCACGGTCTCTCCGGGACCAATTTCACAGAGATGGGAAAGAGGAGCGGGAGAGAGGTGCAGTCTAAAAAATAAGTTTGTGGCTTCTGTCTGCCAGGAATAAGAGAAAGGGAGGGTGACATTTGAAATCAGGCCAGAAAAGTGAAGGAAACAATATTTTGCTTCCTGGAATGTTTACTTCTAATGGTCATTTTTACCTTGAGAATGCAAATTCCTTGAGCAAAGGAAGCACATTGAATATTATTATTTCATAATTCCCAGTTAAGAAGATGGACATCTTCCATTCCCAATATCTAGATGGTGAACCAAATGTTTCAGGATCACACATGAAATTGCAGAAGTTAAAGGAAGCGAGTGAATCCAAGAATGCCACTTCCTTGTTCTACCGGAGAAATCTGATCTCCTTGCACAAAGTGTCATTGTGGCTATGGTGGAGCCAGAACAGGAACTCAAGTGTGAGACCTGTGCTCCTTGAGTATTGCTTTGATTTTGTTGCCTTGTCTAGTGGGCTGTAATAGACCCACCCAAATTACACGTTTGTAACTGCTAGTATATCCTTTTTAGACAGAGTCTGCAATCTAATGTGTCTGCCTTTCTGTCATCTGTCTTTCTAAACCTTACTCATCCTTTAAAACTCAAAGAAAGCCTTACTCCCTTCTTTAATAATTTCACCACTCAGTCTGCCCGTTCCGAACACTCCTCACATAACAGGTAGGTGCTGCCTGCTTCTCCATCGTAGAAATCGTAGCTGGAGAAATCTCCATTTTCTACCTGCTGCTGTCACGAGGGGCTTCTTAGCTTCCCTTACATCTTCTTTTCTTCCTGCTTTTTTACCTCTAACTGGGAATATCTTCTCGTTCTTACTGTGATTGGAAAACAATTTGAAACATTAAGAAAACATAATCGTTTTTTTTTTCTCCTCATCATCCCTTTTCCCCTTCTATTCATTTGACTAGTTCTCTGATTTCATTATTAACATGTTCAAGGTAGAAGCTTAGAATAGCCTACAGATGTTTTGATTTTTTTTCTGGAAAGTTAAATCCTTCAGAGCAGGTAAAAAATTTTCAAAGATCAAGTGCTATAAGGGTATGGTCTCAAAGAAGTAGAAAGAAAGAAAAAAAATGTGTAAAAGGAATCTACTTTCACCCCCACTTCCTACAATAGGCTCTCCCAAGCTGTGACGGAAGCGAGGAGAGAATGTTATGGAAGTTCTAAAGCAACAAGGCTCTAATCTCTGAATCTGGGTGGCACTATTGGCTAATGGCAAGATCTCCTAATTAGAATGGAGGTAGCGTATATGGGCATTGTGTATAGGGTTCCTAGGCTCAGTCAAAATTTCCTGAAGAGATTTTGTACTCAGGAATAATGGATGGCTGTGAGATAACCAGTATAGACAGGTAGAAGACTGGGTGTCAGTGCTTTCCCAAGCCCTGAACCTGTGCCTAAAATCAGAGAATCCTACAAAACCTTAGGGAAACTCTAAGAACAACTAAGTTAATTTTTTCAAAACATGGTGTAATGGTGAATCCTATTTGGGAAAGAATTTGAGTTACAAAAAAATAAAGAAAAGATATTTCTTATACACCCAAGGTGGTGCTCTGAAAAATCTTTCGTGTATCTTACCTTGCCAGAATTTAGAGTCAATTTGGACTTGCAAGGCTGAATTGAGTATAGCAGATGCTTAGGATGAAAGGGAGGCTGGAAGGACATAGCAAATCCCCTTAACAAGATCTTCTTAGCAATGTGGACTTGGGTGTCCTAGTCTCAACACTGGTCCCCTCAGCAGCACGTTTGGCCTCATAGAACCTCCTCATCCTTTTCTAAAATATTATCATCATGTATGAAGCTCTGCGATCTTGAGCAGTACCTCAGTTTCCCTTTCTATGCACTAGGGTTAATATTACCTTTTAGAATTATTGTAAAGATTAAATGAATCGATACATGCAAATTACCTGAAACACCACTTGGCACATAGTATGCAATCAATAAATATGAGTTGTGGTTTGTTTTTATATTGTTCTCCCTGAATTTTCTCCTCTGCTGGGTTGGAATAGCATGACTGGCTTCTGTTTGGGCTTTGAAATGTAAATTGTTCTGCAAAGATTTAGTCTTTTTTATCTAGGGCTAAGCTACAACATTAGAAAAGGCAATGGGAGAAGAGGAGATGATAGAAGAGGAAAGAGCTTTTTCTTACACATCTTCCTTGCTTGTACATAAACAGTTTAAACAAAAACAAAAAGAGCTTGAATTTTAAAAATTCTTAAAGGAAGCATACAATTTTTTCAGAGATGGGATAAAAAGAGAGAAATGCTGTGAGATCAATCCTGAGGGTTTGCAAGAAGGGAAACCCAGCCTTCCTTTAGGGTACACAGATGAAAAAACCCTAGAACCCAAGATTTGGCCAGGCTAAGCCATTCCGCAGGATGAATACAGACCAATAGCCTCAATTTCTCAAGACTTCTCACCTTGGTGCTCTGATGCTTCCCCACTGCAGCTCCATACCTACTTCTACATATCTATAGCACCTGCCTTGCAGAAGGTTCCAGTGCAAATGAAAGGGGCTCTAAGGACTTGAAGCTAACTTCCCTTCTACGACAGTGTGCAGAGACCCATTCCTGAAGATGCAAATTTAAATTCTGCCTGCATTATCCCACAGAAACATTGCTGTGTTTTGTATTTAGTTTCCATAGTGTTATTAGGACATTACTATAGTTCAGCTACATTATGACTTAAATAGGCTTTTGTGAGTGGCTGGGGAACCAAAATACCATGTATAAAACACATTTCTACAGAAAAAAAATGTTGCCCAACTGCAAAAATGGACTTGTAAATCAAACTTCTTTTCAATATATGGGAAGGGAACTATTGGTAATAGCAGGTGTTATGTTTTTACTTGAATTTATCATATTGCAAACTCAATGCAAAGTACTGAAAGATAGATTTTTATGAAATTTCTTTATAACACTCCCCCCTACACATATCCTCCAGCATTTATACACATGCCCAGCAGAGTATATGTTTTTTTTACATAGGTGTTCAATTAACATCAGTTGAAACTGACTTATTAGGCTTGCCAGAGCTGGCTTTTCTGAGAAACTGCTCTTTGGATCACCAAAGCAAATTTACTTGTCAACTAATTTGCTTTGATTCAAGTTTGTTGTTTTCCAAAGTTATTCTCCTTCTTTCTAATAGCCAAACGGAAACAAAAACAACAGGAACAAAAAAATCGTGTACCATATTTGCTAGGAACGACTCGCTTAAATAAAAGCAAATGGCACAGATGGCAGCAAGCCTTGTGTAATCTGATCACTGGCTGGTGTAAGAAACCAGTAGGAATTACCTCTAATGACATTTCATTTCCTGCTCTTTTTTAAAAGGGCAAAACCATCATGGAGGGCACTTTGACAAACCTGTTTGTTTTTTTTCCTTTTGGGTGTTTGTCTCTGCAGTTGAGACCCAACCTCATCCTCCTTTCCGCTGCTTGACACCACCTCCCCTCCTTACCCTTTCCCTCCTCCTCTTTCTTTCTTCTTTTCTTTTTTGTTCCCCTCTTTGAAAACTCTAATGACTAGAATAAACCAAAATGTCAACATTTGCAATTCTGGAGCTTCATTTAAGCAATAAAAATAATAATTAAAAGGGTAAAACCTTAGAGAGATTTCTTCACTTTATATGGTTTGCCAGCGATGATGCACATTCAAAAAAAAGCTAGTAAAAGAATTAATTAGAAACAGCCAAAGCTCAACAAGCTCTGCAAGTTAATGAAGCAGAGAGGAAAATGTCATCTTTGAGACCCAGAGCTGCATTGGCTTGGATAATATCCACTCCTGCCTTACTCTCCTAACTAAACCTCTTTTAATCTCTCCTCGAGAAATCAATGCTAATGACACGGATTTACCAAGAAATGACAGCAGCATAATACCACGAGAGCTGCTCCCGTTTAATGTAACTTAGTTCTGATGGGAACACTCAGAGTTTCATTTTGACAGCAAGTTGTTGTTTTGCATGTTTCTTATGGGACTCAAAATAATGGAAGAGCTTTGTTTTAGTTTATTTTTATTCCTTCCATTGTGAGTTTGTTTTTTTATATTGTTCCCTCTAGCCCTCTAGCCCTCTTTCCAAAGCAGCTTTCTTGTCTCTGGACATAAGATCCCCAACCCTGGTATCCTCACCCACATTCTATAATACAATCCAGGGTTATTTCTTCTGTCATTCTTCAGAAGGGTTCTCTTATGGCTACAGATGGTATCACAGTGAAGAATTTCCAACCTCCTTCCATTTTGTATAAAGGTAATATGCCTACTTCTACTTACCTGTGTTTTTATTTCATTAGTCTACCTGTTTGGTTGCTGTGGTCAAAATATATAGGAAATTTAAAAAATATATCTAGAATACAAAAGCCACCTAAAATTTAAGGCACGTCATTATCTTATTATGAGAACATGCATGCAAAGTTCATACTAAGTAATAGCATTGTTCTTAAGCACATCATACTACCAGGGATACATTCTCCAGGGTCTTGTACTTGGAAAGAATTGGAGCCATAAATAACAGAGTGTGGCTGCTTGGTCACTTACTAGGAGAGTGACATTGGAAAGTAGCATCAATGCTTCTGAAGTTTTCTCTGTAACAAGATGTGAATAACATTCATCATGCAATTTTCAGTGTGCGAGACATACTGAGGACATATAAGGTGACTGGCACATATTTGGTCCCCTTATGACCATGCTTCCTTCTTTCTTCCCTTGTCTAATCCCTTCTTTTGGAGTTACTAAAATATATTTCACCTCCATTTTGCATGAGAGTCCATCAGTCTTTTAAACATGGCCACCATGGTCAGAAAGGCTTTCTTTTTGGGAACAAACATTTCAATAGAAATGTTAAACATCCCTTCAGTGACAAAGATGGCACTGCAAGCAATTTGTTACTGTTCCTTTTAATTTGAAAGTTCCCAAATGAAAATGATACTTGTATGGGTGGGTAAAGTAGTATAAACTACAGTGCTTAGTTCTATGGCTTTTCTAGTAATATTATCAAGAGCAGATTAGGGTTTTGTGGGGCCTAACATACAATTGAGAGGTGTTTATTTTAACAGAAAACATGCAAAATTGAGCACAAGGCCATGGAAGAGGTCCTCAAGTTTAGCTTCATTAGTTTCACAGAAAGGACAACAAGACCCCCTTCCCCCAGCACACATACACACACACACACACACACACACACACACACACACACAAAACACACATACACACACACCCCACATATGCCTTCTGTCCAAGGGGATTTGGTGAACCTTAAAATTCAGTTGCAATTTGAATTCAGGCCAAGAGGAGAGAACAGGTGGGGGGGGGGTTCTAAATGTACTGAGATCGTTTCTGCCACTTAGTGAAATGGAACCTAGAACTTTCTTAACAGGAATTCAGTTCAGTTTTAGAAGAAAGCATAAAGCTACGATCCTAGAAAAACTGAATATTTGAGTATGTAGTCAGAGACTCATGCCCGCATAAATGATTTCATATGTATATAGATGTTTAAATAAATGCAAAGAGAAAACAAGTAGGATGCTATTGATGGAAAGGTTCTGAAGAGATGGTAAGGTTGCAAGACTGTTACTTAGATAGTGAGATCAGGAAGAAGAAATTTTAGGCTCTTAAAGGAAAAGAAGAGTCAGCTATGCCAAGAGCCTGGAAAAGGGAAAGCTCAGCCGAGAGAATGCGAGCACAGAACCCCCGGAAGCCTGGGAAGAGTGAGGAGTACTTACAGAGAAGCTGGCAAGTGGTAGCAGATGAGTTTGGACATGTGTCAGTTACTCAACAGCATATGAGCACCAGAAAGCAAAAATGGCCTTGTTTGTTATGTGCATTCTCATTGAATTCTGTTAGAATTTATATACTGCTTTCCTTTCTATCAGAAAGTGAATGAGGGAAAAAACTCACAAGGGATTTTGAAATTATGCACACACATTTATTCATAGTGAATATAGTCGGCACTTAAAGCATACAAACTCTAAACTAGTTATCTCATTAACATATGTTAATTTAAATCGATGCACTGAAAATAGTCACCATACCTCCAACCATACCTCCAATGGTTCTCACAAAATTGGAACATAGGAATTGTCAGTGGCATCAATGTTGCTCAGTTCCTCTCTGACTTTCAGTCTTTCAGTAACACCTTCCCTCATTGGTCATGCAGCCCCAAATTCAAAATTTGAAGGATCTTACACGAGGGCGGGTCCCCTTCAAACTACACTAATTATATTTAACTTCCATCAGCCAAATGTGGAATCAGGGTGTTGACTTGTCTCTTGATCCATCAAGATGGGGGAGCAGATGAGTTGCAAGGGTGCATGTTGGTTTTGCTCTGGAACAAAACTTAAATAATCCAGAGGGAGGTACTGTAAACATCATGCGGCAGATACGTTGCTGTCTAGCAAAGACATATGCTTTTCTTTTATGGTATTTGGTTGTTGCTAGTTAGCAGTTATCTATGCAAGAACTATATGTCCCAGTCTCCTCACTACTACCCTGTCCCTCAAGGAGGGGTTGAGTAGTTTTCTCCTATAGAAAGTGAGCATATAAGTGATGTAACTTCTGAAGCAAGTCAACTAAGAAGCTACCATGCCTTCTCTGCCCCAAGGCATTGGCGGAAAACACAGGCCCATTGGATGGTGGAGCCACATTGGATTGTCACATGACAAGAAATTGAAGTCAGTTGTGTTAAGCCACTGAAATTCTAACATTTGTTTGATATAGCAGCTTGCATTACCCAGCTAATACATAGGATCCTTGAAATCCTTGATTTATAGCAAACTGAATTAGCTGTGTATCTTACTGGAGGAGTAATTAGATTTGAGGGTTTTATTTGGTTTGCTTTTGCTTTCTCTTCTTGAGTGATAGAGGTGGCAGAAATTCTTCTAGAGATGGCTGAAGGTAGCTCCCCCTGAAAGACAGATATAGAGTTTATTGGAACCATTTTAGAGGATATTCTTAGAAAACTAAATCACCCCAGATTCACTGAAGTTATTCTTCCACAGCAGAACAATAGAGCAACATGTGTAGCACAAGGAGTTTAGCAGAACTCTGGTTTCTCCTGAGAATGCGAAGTGACAGGAAAGAAAAAGGATGACAATTCTGGGTCTAGGATGTAGTTGACAGTGGGCCTGAGGTGAATGGGGTCCCATGGGCCTGGTTGGAAATGTATGGAAATGGAACTGTTAACTGTGTAAAGGAAAGATCAGAGCTCTAGGATTGTCCTCCCTGCAAAGCCATAACAACCTGAGTGGTAGGTACATCAGCAGTGGCACAGCACCAGCTGGTAGACAGTGTGTGATCAACTTTTAAGAGCAATACCAAGTCACAGCAAGAAACTCTGGCAGTAGTGCACCAATGGAATTCCAATTTCTTTCCAATATAAAGTAAAAACCAGCTATAGACCGCTTTTAGGATTCTGTATTTCCGTTGGTGTTGGCCAATGGTTAAAAGGAAGAAATTGGACTTTTTGCCAGTAAGGTAGTTGGGAGATGCAGCCATTCATATATTCCTTTTATAAATCAAACATAGGGAAAACTTTTAAAATGAGATGTATTTGGAGATTTTTCAACATGTAATATTACTAGTATTTGTATAACAACTTAGAATTTATGAAGGAATTTCACAAGCTTTATTTTATTTGACCTTCTTGACAACTCAATAAGGGAGATATTATCACCTCAATTTTATTGATAAGGAAACTATGGGTTGTTGAGATAAAGTAACTTGCTCGAGATTACACTAATACTAAATGGTAAAGGCAGAATTCAAATCCCAGGTCTTATCTAACCTGTTATCTTAAATTTTTGCCTCAAAAACCATGATGTAACCAACTGTAAACCAAATAAACAACGTAGCAGAATTTACCCAGAAGTCTTGCTGCTGCCTTGAAGCCAACTCTGTGGCCACCTTTCTCTACAATTTCCTCTAATTCCTAGCAGAGAGGAGGGTACAGCCAACCGTACTCTGTTTCCTGGCTGTGTTTATTATTTTCCGAAATATGGCTAATTTCTAATTGCATTGATCTAAGAAATTTAAGAAAAGTAAAGAATAGGGGGGAAAAAGGGTGAAGAGTAGCTTCTACAAACACTCACACTTACCCACATACACACTCCAGACATAATTGGTTTAATGCAAAATAAGCTCATTGTTTGAATTCTAGATTGATAAATAACTGACTATTTTGTACCCTTGAGTAAGTCCAAAATAAACACCTAAATACTTATGTACGGTTGCTATTCTGATAGATTAAGATAAAGTACATGGGCTAGGGAAGTGGTTGAGGGAGTAAAAAGCAAAAACTTTTTTTTTTTTTTTTAATCGTAGGTTTCCCTGCTCGAAAAGGAAATCAAACGCTCACAGGAGCTTTGTGCTGTTGGATCCTGAAAAATCAAACACTTTGCAATATTCAGGTTTGCTTCTTTAGTGCTTTAGCCATAGCCTCTTCATTCTGAACCTCTCTTCACAGAAATTGCCTCTAGTTTCTTCACAAGCTAAATAGCTAAATAGCTTGTATTTTCCCATATGATACTAGTGACTAAAGTTCTGGGTGGGAGATCCAGGATGTTTCCAGACAAGTTGGATTTCTTCTGTCAAAAGGCCAATGGAAACTTTTTCTCCCTGTTGAAAAAACAAAAAGTTTTGTTTCATATTTATGTGAGAGTATGGTCCCCATGCAACGATTTCCTCAAATAGTGACCCTTCGGGAAAATGATGGTCATGAAACTAATTTACAAAAGCATGAGATAAGTATTAAAATAGAAACTCTGAAGGTTTTAGCCTCCTGCAGGTTTGAAGGAACTCGGAGTAAATATGTACCTTGACTTTTTTGCCATGGAATTATTTTGTGAATCTTACCATGAAGAAGATGACTTTTTTCCAGTTATTCTCAATAGCATTTCTCTGAGGGTGATTGCTGCCTTTTCTCTTTCACACTCTAATGTTATATTGAAAATGCTGTAAGTGTGCTCACACACTGTAGTGAATTCAAAAGGGTACTTATGCTAAGAAACAAAAGGCATTCTCTTCCCCTATGGCTCCCATCACCTTTGCTTGGGGACTGGATAAGTTGGCCCTTTATGGAGGTTTTAACATAAGAAAAATAAAAAACGTGGGGATTTTTGTGATAGGGGTTGAGAAGAAATCTCAGCTTAATAAAATGAACCTTTTCATCTGTGGCTGTAGGACAATTACCCCATCAACTGCAAAATGAAAAATCTAGGTTTGTCAGACTGCTTTGTCTATAAGTTGCCAGACACCCAGGTTAATGGATTTTTTAACACTTAAGAGATTGGCTGGCTTGAAGTCAGGGGCACGAGTGTGCTGTCTTTGGATACTTGATTTTCCTGTTCATATGTTCATCACTTAGACGTCCGGACAGAAATGTGTAGAATTGTGGGTCTACTGTGTACTTGTTTATGTAAAAATGTTTTATCTATGGTGTTGTGCATGTGTTTGTGTTGTGTGCATGTCTTTATCATCCTGTTGGTCTTCACACTTTCTTCTTGATACTCTAGGACTCCTCAAGCAATCTCCTATGGAAATGAGTTATTGAGGCAGTTCAAAGAAATGGTCACTTTCTAACCAAACCAGGAATGTAGCAATACTGCTTGAATATTCAATCTAGTCAGTTATAGTTATTAGGGTGTAATTTATCCAAATAAGAATTTCACTCTGTTCTGCACAGAGAAGGAAACGTTCTTTCTAAAGAAGTTAACTCTTCTTTTGATAACTCCTTCTTTAATCATTAACATTCTTTAACTTTTTAACTACAAGCACGTCTACTGTCAGTAATGAAGTGACTAAATAACCTAACACAGACAAGTTTCTTGACACAACGTCCTTGCTCTTTGCCTGGTATTCCAAGTATGGCTCAACATGGCATCTAACAGCACGACGACATTAAAATTGCTTTCGCAGTGTCTTTCAGTGGCTTCATCTTGCATGAATGGAATAGATTTATCTTTCATGTCTTTTTTGCAGCGTTTGACATTGTTGACAATTCCAATTTTCTTGGAAGGTTTTTTCTCCTTTTGGCATCTATGTCTCCAAACTGTTATTTTTTTCCCCTCCATCTCTGTGACTCCTACTTCTCATTCTTTTCATTTTCTATTCCTATGCTTACTGCTTAAATATTATATTACAGTCCTCCTTCAGTATTGTTGGGAGATTGGTTCCAGGATACCTTCAGGTAAGAAAAATCTGTGGATGCTCAAGTCCCTTATATAAAATAGTGCAGTATTTGCATCTAACCTATGCACATCCTCCTGTATACATTAAATTTTCTAGATAGATTACTTATGACACCTAATACAGTGTAAATGCAATATAAATAGTTGTTATGTTGTATTTTAAAATTTGTATTATGTTTATTATTGTATTTGTTGTTGTTGAGGTTGTTTCTCCAAATATTTCAATGCATAGTTGGTTGAATCCTCGGATGTGGGACACACAGATATAGAGGACCAACAGTACTGTGGAATTTTTCCTCTCCTCCTCGCATACTAAATGATTTCCTTAGATAACCTCAATTCAATTCCTATCGAGTCAATTTTCACCTTTATCATTATCCAAATATCTCTTCTGAAGTCTAATCATTCTGTTGTCACAGAATTTTAAAACTGGAAAGAACTTTAGAAATCATCTATTCTGATTTTCTCTCCTCTTAATTTTTGTTGATTTTACAGGTAAATAAACTAAAAGCTTCAGATTATAAATTGTACACTTATTAGTGCTGAGTCAAAGTTTAGAACTCCTTACACATTAGTCAGACTGCAAGTTTAATGAGGATGTCTATGACCTTAAACGTGTGTCTATTTGCCGTCTTTGTTGACTTCTCAGCACCGTTCAGTCCATTGACTATTGACCACTTCCTTTTTCTTAAAATACTCTCTTCCCTCCACTTTCATTGATTACACTCCATTTTTCTTGCAATATTCCTGATCATTCCTTCTTATCCCCTCACAGGATTTTTCTCCACTTCACACCCAGGCTGTTGGCATTTTTCAAGGCTTAGTCTAGTGCCTTTTCTTGTGTCACTCATGGTTGTCCTTGTCTTATTATTCTTCTAGTATTCTTTGGACTTGGCAATGGAAGTACGATCTATCCACTTACACAAAGCAGATACTTTAAGGTTTTCTTTGACATCTTCATTTTCTTCATTCCTCATATCTAATACATCAATGATACAGTTGATTTTAGGCCCTGAAAAAATATCAAAACCGATTCTCTTCTCTTTATCTCCATCATCACTACCTTATTTCGAGCCACCAAAGTCGATTTCCAAGACTCCTGCAATGGCCTGGCTGACACAGCTCTACCTCCACTTTGGTTCCTGGCAATCCATTCCCAGTAGGGAGGTTAGAATAACCTTTTGAATACCACCTCCGTTCACATACGCACACATTTATACACCACTACTATGCAAACTTCAAACTCTTAAATAGCTTCTATCACCTTCATGACATAAACTGAAATCCTTGACATGAGCAAGTTCATTCACAGCCTGCTTCCTGCATCCCCCTTAACATCATCTCGATATCCCACCTCTTATATTCTTCTTTGAGCTTTAGTCACACATGCCATCTTCTCTATGACTCAAAACTTTTTACATTTTGTATCAGGCTTGCAATACCTATCCACTAACCTTATTCCTATCATCCTTTAGTGATATTTGGTAGTATAACTGTTATGGTGATTAAAAACTTTGTCTGGAGTCGGGTGGACAGGATGCATATTACAGATTCGATATCTGATAGCTATGCAACTATGGACAAATTATTACTATTTTTGTTCTTTAATCTCCTGACTTGAAGTACATGGATAAAAATACTAATCAGTTCTTAGGTTATTATGAATATTAAATGGATTAATTCACATAAAGTGTTCAGGAGAGTGCTTGATACCCATAAATACTCAGTAAAAATATGTGTTAGTATCACTGTATTCCTTTCCATCACATATCATCATTTTGAGCATCATTGTCTTCATCATCTCAGTTTAAGAATGACTTTCCTTTAGTAACCTTCCTTGCCCTCTAAACTAAGTCAGGCTTTCCTCTTTACAGTTCTCTTTCATAGCTCTTCTCAGAATTGATTAGATTAAAGGTACATTTCTCCCTGATAAGCAAGTCAATAACTGTATCTTAGCATATTTAGGGCACATACTAGATACTTTACAAATATCTGATAAATAAATAAATAAATGGTATGTATCTGTCCTATTCTGTTTTATGTTGTTTTAACAGAATATCTGAGAGTGGGTGATTTATAAAGAAAGGGGGTTTATTTCTTATAGTTCCAGAGGCTCAGTAGTCTAATATCAGCCAGCCACATGTGGTTGGCCTCTGTTGAGGGCCCAGTGCTGCATAATGACATGGCAGAAGGTATCACAGTGCAAAAGGGGCACACTGAGAGGCAAATTGGCTTTTATAATAGACACACTTTTATGATAACTAACCCACTCCCATGATGATCTATTAATCCATTAATCTATAAATGGATTAATCCATTCCTGAAAGCAGAGCCCTCATGAACCAATCACCTCTTAAAGGCCTCACCTCTTAATATCATTATATTGGGGATTAAGTTTCCACATGAATTTTGGAGGGGACAAACATTCAAACCATACCACTACCTAATACTGATAGTGACATGCATTGTCAAGCCAATGTTATATCTATATCTATGCCTGCAACACTGTAAAACATTCTGATCAATATACCTCAAGAAGTTTCAAGTACAAGAAAGTACCAAAAAAAGTTAGAGCAATTATTGATTATATGAGGACTGATATTTTAAAACTGTCTCTGCTCATAGTCCATAAAATCATCAAATAAATGGACAAAAGAAATCTGGAATTGAACAGAACACTAGCTGAGAAGGAGCCCTCATATGCATTAAATATTGAAATAAAAATATAATAAACATTAGAAGTACTACTTTTCAGGGTCTACTAAGCATATGTAAATCATGTAATCCAAGAAGTAATGCAGGTTAAATACACAGATTGAGAAAATTTTCTAGTGTATCCACAGGTGGTAAAAATCAACAGATAAAGAAAAAATGAATATTTAAAAAGTGTTCTGATGATCCCATTATGAACAGTCATACACTATCACAAATCATGCCGAGATGGTCTGATGGTATTCTCCAAAATTTTCTTGTTTCACACCTATCTTAGTTAAAAAACATTGCAGTATGTACCCATAAATATATGTATATCTATTTAGGTATACATTTACAAAAGTCCTATGGTAATGTGTTATATATATTATAAAACAGTTGCCAAAAAATTGAAATTTATAGAAGGCATGATAAAAAATTAACTTACAAATTTTAATTGTTTGTTTTCATGCCACGATGGCTTGTATAGCAAATTTCCTGAGCTAAGTGTACCACACTTTAAAGATCCCTGGGCTGCCATAAGAAGCAATGGACTCGAATGTGTCCCTGACATGATCTACAATTACTTTCTTCTTTTTTTTCCACTTTCAGGTCACTTCTCAGCAGAATCTTATCCAAAGATGTTAATTCTTCATTTCTTTCTTAGCCATTTTCCCACTTTCTACTTGTCTCTGATGAAAAAAGTCATTTAAACTTGAGAGCTGTGGTACGTTTTATTCAATATCAGGAATTTATTAAGAAGTATCAAGCCTGTACTTTCTTCAAATTAAGATACTTCTTGTGGTTCGTTTCCAGTGATAGGTAATCCCCATATCAAATCACTTGGCTGGGAACATTGGTATTTGATAAATACATTTACAGGGAGCACTTATCTTCAAACTCCACTCTCATCAAGCATTGTCCCACCACAAAATATGATCAAAGATTAAGGACTCTGGGGACTCATGGGCTCTGAACTCATCAGCTTTGAATCCTACTATAAATTATCCAAATGAGGCACTTGGCAAGATTTTTAACTGATCGTGCTATTCGGAACACCTCCATTTCAATTAGAGGTAACCATGATACATGACAGTGAAGAACAAAACTAATAATTTTCACTGATGTCAGGGAAGGTTATAGGACTTCAGGGAATTATAGCAAGTGTTTGAAGAAATGCACATTCACAGCGGCTTTCTTTATCCGTGTGTCTGCTTCTCGAATCAGAAGCTTTTATTTTGGTTTCCTACTTCATATTAGATGGGTTAAGAATATGTTCACTTAAAAATCTGGCCGGCAGGGAAAAATAGCATGCTAAGGATTAAAAATATCAATGTTAAACCCCCAAATTTTAAATCTTTCAGGAGACCATATGTCTTCAGTTTTAATCTTGACTCTGGGCAAATTATACGTGGGCAGATGAGGCCTCTAACTACATGTACAACTCAGCAGAAGTCAAAAGGCTCCTGGGTCACAAATATCTGCTTCTCCTGAACTAGAAGCAATCTTGAAATCTCCACTTAATGTAACATCATGAAGCCAATTGTAACTGGATATATCTGAGCAGTGTAAAACATCAGCTAACATTCTAGTTTCTCTAACTTTTAAAATTACTCTAAGGATTAGCTTCCTTGAATTTTTGAGGTTTCCCTGAACATAAAACTGATCAGTTCCTTTCAAAAAGAAAACTCCAGTAATTGAGGAACTAAGTATACCACATATCAATAGAAAGAAATTTGATTCATTGATTTCAGCATAAATATGAAAGTCATAAAAACCTGTTTTCGTGTATTAATTGGGCTTCTTGACTCTAAAATAGCACACTCCCTAATCTTCCCTCCAAATATGGCTATTATGAGGATTTATTTGTTTTCCTATTAATTCATTGCATATGCATTGGGTAACTAATAGAGTAGTCCTCTCTTCTGTAGTTTTACTTTCTAAGGTTTCAATTACCTGTGGTCAACCACAGTCCAAAATTATTGCATGGAAAATTCCAGAAATAAACAATTCATGAGTTTTAAATTGTGTGTGGTTCTGTCTAGTCTGATAAAATTTCACACTATCCAGTTCCATCCTGCTCGGGAGATGAACCAACCCTTTGTCCAACATATCCACCTTACATAGGTACCTGCCTGCGAGTCACATAGTGGCCGTCTCAGTAATTAGATTGACTGTCACGATATTGCAGTGCTTGTGTTCCAGTCACCCTTATTTTACTCAAAAATGGCCCCAAACAGCAAGAGTAATGATGCTAACATAGTGTTAAAATTGTTCTATTTTATTATTTTTGTTGTTAATTTCTTACTGTGCTTAATTTATAAATTAAACTTTATCATAGCAAACACACAAAATAACTTGTTTCCAAAACTGCAAAGTATGTAATATTCTCCTGATTTTACTGATGACACTACATATGTTTCTTAACAACAGAGATACGTGATGAGAAATGCATCCTTAGGTGATTTTGTCGCTGTGCAAACATCATACGGTGTACTTACACCGTAGATGGTATATCCTACTACACACCTGGACTACACAGTATAACCTACTGTTCCTTGGCTAAAATCCTACACAGCGTGTTAGTGTACTGAGTACTATAGGTAATTGTAACACAATGGTAAGTATATGTGTAGCTAAACATAGAAAAGGTGCGGTAAAAATATGATATTCTAATCTTATGGGCCCATTGTGGTATATGTGGTTGATTTTTGATTGAAACATAATTATACGATGTATGTCTGAATAGGAAAAAAAAGCATATAAAGGGTTTCTTTGCTACTATCCACAGTTTCAGGCATCCACTGAAGGTCTTGGAATGTGTCGTGGATAAGAGGGGACTACTGTATGCAGAAAAAAAAATTTATTATTCAACATGGAAGGACACACAAATGAGTAAGATGTTCTTCCTCATCTCAAAGAGTTCTCCTACTGTCTAGCAGAACAGATGTTAAATATAAACAAACAAAAAAGCCCAAACCAGGAAAAATTGGCTCTTCCTGGTAAAATATGATAGTAACAGCACTTGATCTCTGTTTTATTTCTCCCCCAAATCCACAACTCCAGACTGATCATGAGAACGACAGACAAAGCCAAACTGAGGGACATTCTAAAAAGTATCTGACCAGTACTACTCAAACTGTCAAGGTCATAAAAAGCAAGAAAAGACTGAGAAATAGTTGCAGATTAGAAGAGACTAAGGAGATGTAATGACCTAATGCAATATGGTAATAGAGTGGATTTTGGAACAGAGAGAAGAAAGGGATTAGTGGAAAAACTGGGGAAATCCAGGAAAGGTCTGGAGTTTAGAGTAAGGTACCAATACTGGTTTTCTCATTTTGAAAAATGTGCCATCGATAATGTTAGATATTAACATTAGGGAACACTGGATGAGGGTTATATGGGAAGTTTCTGTAATATACTTGGAACTTTTCTGGAAATATAAAATAATCCAAAAATTTAAAAATGTATGAAAAAATAAAAAACACAAAAAATAACTATAATACAATGCAAGATGTGTCAACTGCCACAAGATAAGGAAAACATTCTGTCAGATTTTGTGAGGAAACCACCTCTGTGTGAGTGGAAGATGAATGCTGTTGTAGCAGTCCACAAGACCTATTTCAAATGCTTACCCCAACCCTATACCACTGTCCTTTACAAACATGAGCCATCTGGCATTTTCTTTTTTGGATCAGGATGAAAGGTCCACTCTACCTTTTTTCATGATGAGTGGACTTATAAATCAAGGTCTTATTCTGAGTGTCCGGCGTTAGGCATACCAGAACAATGTTTTAGCAAGAAAGAGATTCTGTGTCTTTCTAGCTGCAAGTGGCAAACCAAGGTGGGGTGGAGAGGGGAGTACAGAGGCTGTACTCTGTGGGTGCAGATATGTCTATAGACATTCTAGAAAAATAATAAAAGCCTGATTACAGTTGATATGCTTTTTATTATCATCACGCACCAGCGATTTTAAACCATATCAGTGATGAAATGCTTCTTCCCATCAGAGTGGACCACTTTCCTCCCCACCCTACCACCTTGATCATTCCACTGCCAGGCATCCTGAAATCTCACGTTCTTCACACAAACCAAATTTTCTTCTGGTTAAAATTGATTACTTATCATAACATAATCCATTGGTTTGTTGTGCTAAAAGGTCTTCTCCTTTCAAGGCGTGAGGATATGAAGGTAAAGTTCTGGGGAAGATAAAAATCTGGATCTTACACCTGCAGAATAAAAGTCCCTATAATAAACTGTCTTATTTCATTTTTTGATGTTAGCCTGCAGACCACTATGACTCCTCACCCTTCCCTTTTTCCCGTATGCCCCTCATCTGGGCAAGCTGATATAAAAATCTGGGGACTTGCTTTTTGGTGCAGGTGAGAAGTTCTAACCATGCAAGCCCCTGCACCTGCACACCCCCTCACACTGCCTACATCCCAAAAACCACATAGAAACCTCAAGCCAGCCTCCTTTTCTTGGTCTCTCAATCCATTCTCAGACCCTCTTAGGAGCCACCCTGCTCTCCCCAGAAAGCCTCATTCTGTAAGAAATAAATCTTTGCATACCCTTTTGTGATGCATGTTTGTGTGTATGTGTGGTGCCAACAGTTAGACAGCCAACTCAAATTCTGCATGCAGTTCCATCCTGTTTATGTAAGGTGGGCACACTGGTCCAGCAGAATCAAGCAATGGAAAGAAACTCACCCACTGTCTCTTATGTCACTTCGAGTTTGCTTCCCATGAGTTCATGGGCCCCCTCTTTGTTCTGCCGACCTCTCCTCCTATTTCGTCTTTGCAAGGCACCTGCTTCATCATGCCTGATCCCTTGTAGTTGAATCAGTAAGTCCCAGGCATGCTGAAATCTCACATTCTTCAATGACAGCCAAACTTTTTTGGGGGCTAAAATTGATTGCTTATCATAATAAAATCCATCAGTTTATTGTGCTAAAAATTCCTTTCCTCTCAAGGAGTGAAAATATGAAGGTAAAAATCTGGGGAAGTGGCAGAGTGTTTCTCTGTGTCCCACCTGCAGGATCCTTCTCTGTGTCCCACCCTAACTGGTAATATTTTCCTGATTCCCATTTGGCTTATAATACCAACCAAAGTTGCAAAAGCAGCAGGTAATTCCAGACTCTGCCACCTCCTCATCCTGTCTCCCTTACTAGAAATTGGAGTATGTACATGTTTAAATTAGCCAGTGTTTGGTAAACAAGGAGGCCACATTTAGTGGCAGCCACTAGTACTATGAAAAGCATAAAACAGACCTACGTCATAGATGCCGAAGAAAGAAAACAGTAAAGGGAGGTAGAAAATAGTATATATGTATATATCTTAAAAATTACTTGCCATCCTTAATCAGATGGCACAAAAAAAGAATGATGAAAGGATATTTCCTGAAAGATTGATTCCATCTACTTTGAGTAATTGATAGTAATATGAATTTTATTTTTTTAGAAAATGAAGATGGAGATTTTGGGTAGGAAAACCATACTGCTGCAAATGAGTTCTGGTCATATTGATTCCTTTGAGATTTTTTGTTTTTTAAATCTTAAGTATACAATGATAGAAAAAAATTCAAGACATTTTTATAGTAAAAGAATAATGACAATAGAAATTGAAACAAAGTTTCAGGTGTAAGAGACACCTATAGGTAGAATAAGTAGAATTTAATAACTAAGCAAAATGACTTTGTGTTAGACTTCTCAAAGCGAACTAGACTCCAGAGCCTGCGCTATTAGACCTTACACTCACAGCACAGATTTTGCCAAATGTGAAAAAATAAATAAATAAAGGCCCAAGGCCATTGGGGATGTGGGGGGTGGAGAGGGGCATAAATTGATGGCATGTTTTCCCTGAGTCTGGGCCACGTTCAAACTCTGCTCTGCTCCACTCTCTGCCACATGCCACTGTGCTTTCCCGTCCCCCGTTCACACAACTACTGCAAATGGTATCATTTTGCAACTAATTTACTCGCTTAGTTTTGGCCATTAGTCATTCCCAATATCCTCAATCTGCAGGTAATTTTCCACATTATTAGTTACCCACCTGTCTTATTAAACTGGACTTTCCGAAACCCTGTGTGCCTGCATTTTCTGCACCTTTAGATCAAGCAAATAATTGCCCGTACCTGGATGGAAGAATTTAATAGGAAGATTATAGTTGATTCCAAAAGTTAATAACTATAGCATCTGGTTTCCCTTTTTAACATTTAAATGACAATGAGGATGCAGTTTTTGAGTAGGAAAATCATACTGCTGCAAATAAATTCAATGTTCAGAGAGAGAGAGAGAGAGAGAGAGAGAGAGCGAATGAGACTGAGTCAGCTCACCAGAGTCAAAAATCTCTTTATATTTTGTGGTTGGTTAAAATGTAGATGGTCAGAAGGTAGGTTTGAATCTTTCCACTAATGTACTTCAACTTTGACCCTCAGAGGCCCATCTTGATCACATTGAGATAAAGAAACTTTTTTCATTGATAGGAAACTTAGCTCCCCAATAAGGAAGATGGCCAAGCCCTCTGCTTTTGCACAGTATCTCTGATATCTTTGGTTGCTCTGAATGAGAGACTACAGCTGCTTTGAGACGTCTTCAACTCATTTTTATTCACATCTCCATAAAACCATCTGCACAGGATGCCTTTTTAAATATTGCTGGGTGAAACTCGGGACATTAGTTTCTAAACCAGGTCAGGAAAATTCAGCACAAAAAAACCCAAACTTTCAGCACTGAGGGCCAGGATTGCAATTTGCCAGAGTCTAAGGAGAGAACCTCATTTGCAATTAAATTGACATTCATTTTTATCAAAAATAAATTTGTCTGGCCACAATATTTGCTTGGAGTTATAAGTTTGATTTTTAGTTTGAAAAGAGCTCCATGTTTGCCAATAATGAAAACAGAAAGCCAAAATATTTCCAAGAATCATCATCACACATATTTTTCTTAAACAACACAATCATCAGACTCTGAGTCTCCCAGAACCTGATACAGAATGGGTAAAATGGAGAAAATGACAATTACGCAATTTCATATTTAAAATACTTTTAAGTTCATTTAATCATCAACTTAAATTTTAGAAGTCCTTGGTTTTCTGGACCTTAGCCCTACTTCTTCTAAACACAAATGTCCCCTCCTTTGTTAGTAAGGAATAATCACCAGGAAAGCAGATCTACCTAACAGAGAAGAACCTATGATGACAGTATGTTTTAGGATTATAGAATTTAAACATATGCCAGTGATCCTATCCAATGGCTCATGTAAAGCATAACTATTATTTTCAAGTATCATTTACTCACCTGAACCTTTTCACATCTCATTATCTGTACCATTGATTTGTTTTTCCTCATGCTATTGCCTTTAATTGTCCCTTTACACACTTCCATGTCTGCCTAATTGGACTGTAAACTCACCGTGGGCAGGAATCTAGAACAGGGGTCCACAAACTGTAGCCAGATGCCAAATTCAATTGGCCATCAATTTTTATAAATAAGGATTTATTGGAGTTTAGCAACAACTATTTGTTATGACTTATCTATGGGTGCTTTTGTGCTACAACACAGTCGAATAAGTATCTCAGAAATTGCGTGGTCCACAAATCCTAAAATATTTACTTAGCAGCTTTTTACCAAAAAAAAAAAAAAAGGTTTGTTGATTTCTTGTCTAGACTTCTTGGTATGCTTTCAGTGATTGTTACAATGCTCTATGTCTAGGCACTTAGCATGCTCTCAGGATACTTGCATTTTAAGGGTTGTTAAGCCTGAATACACCATCATTTCCTAAGGCACATTCATGGCCACGGAATATTAAATATTTTATTTTGCTAAGTGATTTCCTCCAATGTTTAGGGATTATGGCTAAATTCTAAATCCTAGCCTGATTCAAGTTGAGGGGAGGGGTTGCAAACAATGTCAGAAGCGCCAATATCAGTATAACTTGCCAAGCCACTCCCTGAGGCAACCATCTGTGTGAAAAAAGGAAGGAGAGCACAAGGACATCATCGAGATGGCTCATAATCTTAACCTTTGGTCCTGGGAGATTTTTGATCTTGTCCTCATAACCTCTTGACACTTCACCAATTCGGTCTCCATGCATGAACATTTTAAAAATCCTCAAATCTTTTACAAGACATCTTGTCTTCCCCTCCAACCCGCACCCATGCCATGTCTCCTAGAGCCTGAAGACGCACATACATGAGATATTGAAACATAGTCCAGAGTCACATCTAGAGCCTTATTTATAAATATCTGGAAGCATTTTTGTTTGTTTCATCATAGACATTCTAATTACACTGAGATGGAAAACGAGAAAGAAACACAAATATTTCATCATTCAGACTCTTTTCATCCAAAGAGGGTCTCTAACAGTGAATGCGGACATTTGTTCACATCACCTGTCTGGGCCTCTCTGGACTAAAACACCAAAAGTAAGACAAGCAGAGCTCGTATGGCGCTAACTGCACACCCTAGGGAAAGCAGCTGCAATGTTTCTTATGCCAGGCAAGATGTAAGGGGTAGGAATGTCGAATTTTGTCCTGTGTTTTTTACAGCTGATTGTTAGACTCTTCCATTCATTACAACCTAAAACCCTTGAAGTTTGAAAGTTTTCTGTTTCACAGGAGTTCATGGCTAATTCTCTTTTAATTGTTGGAAGTCAACACAACTAATACTGTAATTAATACATATGACCTGAGCTTGTTAGGACATTTAATTATTTGGTGAATATATGACAAGGAAATCGTTAGTTACAGGCCCTCGTTTAGATGTTGTTACACTGTGTGGTTTTGCTAATTGATGGGTTTGGACATATGTCTAGAGTTTGAAGTTGTAATCTTGCCCTTCCCACATTCATAGGCACACGGCAGGCAGTGGGAACCTGGGAGAACCGAATGACTGCTTGTCTTTCTGAAGGTGCCTATATAGAAGGCCCTCCCTTCTTTAAAAGCATGGCACCCTAACTTCTGACTCTCATTCTTAGAAATCTTTTTCTTTTTCCAACTCTTCTTCAATTAAGGCAACCTGTAGCCAAGAGGCCTCTGACATCCTGACAGCAGCCAAAACTGAGCAACTGTCAGCCAAAAGCTGGGAGGAAAAAGAACAGAACTTCAAATGAGAAAGCAGTTGTCTGGAGCCACTGGGAATCCATTGGAATGGAACCAGATGAACTAAAATCCACAGGTCTGTTTCCTGCATAAACAGGTGAAGACAGGGCTGGGAGAGGTGTGAAAATAGTTCTTCAGCCACACTCGATAATCTACAGTTCCCAAGGTGCCCTCCTACATCTGTTCTGCATTTTGGCAGAAAGGCATTTCCAGGCTCTGGCGTTCTGCAGTTTAACAGCCACTTTTTATGAGGAAAAAAGTAGTGAAATCTTGATTATTTTCCTGTTCGAAGTTAATGTAATATAATTCTTTTGAATATTTTCATTCCATTTCATTTTCAAAGGAATTTAAACATAGTTAAGAAAAGTAAATTATTACCATCCAACTTTTACTGAGTGGAAATTTTTAACTTAAAAAAAAATGGGAACTTCAAAACTGAAACTCAATTTAAGCGTAAGGCTGAGAATTTACATACGCCCTTTTTATCTATAGTCTTGTGGGAAAACATTGTAACTTGATGGGAAAATACTTTCTATTTTCTTTCATTTATTTCATTCAAAGAAAGGAGATAGAAACAGAGATAGACAGATACAATATCCTGTGCTAGAGTTAGGTGAGTGGTATTCAAAGTGAGTAACTCATGGTCTGTGTCCTCCTGGAGTATAGAGTTATGTAGACTTGCAGTTGGTAGTTTCCACAAAAGTGCCTATGTGGGGGACAGTCACAAAAAGAAATACTACAATAATATGGTTGAAATGACTGAAACACGAGCTATGACATTAGCAGTAAGATTGGGGAGAAGGAATATAATTCGAGAACATGTCTTCTTGTTTTCCCATTGTATAAACAATGCATGTTAACACACCGTCATTGCAGGAAAAGTAGTAACACATATAAGTTAAAAAAGAAAGGGTAAGTTTCTACATTCTGCCATCCAGTGATAACTACTTAGTATGACTGTGTGTATCTATTTTAGTATTTGTGTTTTCAGTAGAATTATATATGAATGGGAATTGACATGACTTGGAAATTAAGTGTGCAGACTGAGGTAGAGAGGCTTACCAAAGATAATTTGTTATTGTTATTGGAATCTAGGTTTTAAATGACATAGATAACATCAGTAGGCTTTTCAAGCATTATTTTGTTCTTAATATTAGAGGACCATAATATGTATAATTCATCTAGAGTGAAATAATTGTGATACTAATGCTAATAATATCAAATATGTGTTGAACCCATGCTTTTTGCTGGGGATTAAGTTAATGTGTTTTTTTTCCTTGTTTCATGTAATCCTCATAATAACCTCATATGGTAGATGCTATTATGATCACTCTACAGGTGAAAAAAAAATCTTGACTTAAAGTAATTTACATACGAATATATGACTATCAAGTGGTAAGTGTTTATTGCCATGTGGTTAGCACTACTTCAGAGTCCAAATTCTGAACTACTATTCTCGATGGCCTAGGATATATATTATTTATATTGTTTCCTCTTTTCGTCCCTTCTTTACTATTTCTTAATATTATTTTGTAGTTTCTCCCCAGTCACTTTGTAAGTTCCTTTATTTCAATAACTATAGTCTGTATTTCTCTTCTTCTATACTTCCACCATGCCTGAGATAAGAGAAGATTTTGAAGGATTTATCTATCATTGGCAAAAGCTTGAACGTGGCTGGGATACCTAGAGAGAATCTAAGAATTTCAACCTTGGCATTTTAACTACTGGAAAAACTTTTATTTTTAATTAGTGTCTTACTCCTATCACTATGTAGCACGAAATGCAATAGAAATCTGTAAATTTTCTGGCAAATTTAATCAATGGAGATATGGAGATATTCATATTTAAGTCAAGGCATGGGGTCCGTAGAATTGTGAGAAGAGTTTGCTCTCACTGATCATGTGTTGTTATTTTGTGTTGGCCCACATAACCCAAAACTCATAAAAGACTGAAATGGAGGCATTTTCTCTTCTTATTCCCTGAATCTGTTAGTACTTGCTAGATGTGAGGGCAGCATCTCCTTGGGCTTCCGTCCAAAAGCAGGGTCAGTAATAACCCTCCCTAATCTTGTGGCAAGAAGGTCAGAGGGGTGAGACTGCATGAGATCAAATACCCCGTTCTGCTGGTGATCACATTCGTGGTGTCCAATGATGCTCATACCAGCATTCTTAAGTGTAGAATTATCACCATCTGATAAATACGTGTGGGGACATCAAGCAAGTTTCCCAGATCACTTAAGAAAATAAATATTTATTTAGGTATAATCTCTACTGCTAGACTCTCATTCTTGGATGCCAGTCGACATGGGCAGGCCCTTCCCTCTGACTCATTACCCTGAAAATAAAAGCACCATGGCTAAATCCTCCTACAGGTTACTCATGTCGGTGCCTTGACTACTCCCATCTGAAAACACGTCTTGCCATCCAAGAGCCTGTCACCTCCTACCTTGACGACAGCTGCTTGAGTTGGGAGCACACTATTTAGTAGCACAATGCTGATGAATACTGGGAGGAACAGTGACAAGCCTAAGTGCTGTTTTACACCCCATTTAACCAGGGGAGACACATCTGTTTATCCTTTTTCAGGGGATGCAAAGGCTTAGTCTTTGTGACAAGGTCACAAGTCCAGCCCTAGGATTCCTTGTGGGGAGATAACCAAACTTCTTCAGACAGTCAATAACAGAATGCCAACTGTGAGTTCTTCAAATAGAGATCCAAGGACACAATTTTGTCTGGCTAAGATGGAACAAGACCAAATAGAGAACAAGCTTGAACAGTCCTCCTTTGTCTGCAGGCTCACAGTCTGTCCTGCTGTTAGCCCTAAAGTTCTCATTTGGCGGAAAGCCATGCTTTCACTTCATGGAGACTGATATTTTTTAAATGCAGAGAGGTATACCACTGACTAAAGGGAGGAAGATAATGACTTTTCTTTTTCCACATTTTGTTTAAAGATGTGTTTCTCAAGAGTCATATCTTTATAATTTTTCACCCTTAGAGCTGAGTTATTGAATGGACCTTCATGATGCTGCACAGTGACATTCTGTATCTGTGGGGGCTCTGGTGTGAAATAGTCTGGATTTGAACTTTTCCTCTACCACCTTCCTGTCTCTACTCTTTGGCAAGTTACTCTACTTTTCTGCGCCTTGATTTCAAAAATAGGACCAACCTCTCAGGTTAGTATGAGAATTAAATGACGTAGTATTGATGAAGAGCTTAAATTGTATCTTAGAGTCCCTGAAATAAAATAACTTATAATTGCTATTTTTATTGTTATTATTAATAAATTCATTTTTATTACTTTACCTTTACAAAAGTACTGTGAGTAAATAAATTTTCCCAATCCAAAACAGATGTTATTACCAATTTGAAATAAAGGATACCTTAGCATAGTCAATGTTATTCCAGGAGAGAAAAATCTTAAGTTCCAATTATTTTTCTGCCACTAATTCCATATGATTTGGTTTTTATGTAATGTATTAAGGAAATGCATTATGAATTTAGGAAGGGCAGCAAAACCACCTTAACTAATCAAAATACTGTTTAATTTCCTAATTTGAGAATTCCTCCATTAAATAGTTGTTCCCCCCCCCCTTTAGGTATGGACTTTATGATATGAACTAGTATTAGCTCTGAGAGTATCAGTTTAAACTTTACTGGTTATTTATTCTTGTACATAATTTCTAGTATTATTTTACTACCAAATTTTAAAAGAAAAAAAAGAGTGAATTCTTGGTCTTCATACTTGGGGAGGAAGCGGGGTCTCAATCAATAAAATAAAGGGCACAGAAATGGGAACTTCCCTTGTTAAGGAAAATTGTACAATCCACAAACTTACAGGGGTCAGTTTTTCCCTGAAAATATTTAGTAAATGCCTTTTCCCAGACACTAAACTGAATGTACCTCCTTGACAGGGTTAGAGCAGGGTTACTGCACTTGAGAGGGCTATTTTTAATCTCCCTGCTTTACCACAGGATCGGATGATGCAATAATACCACATTCGAATAAGAGAATTCCTCAGGGCTCTTTCATCCAAGGATCTGAGGTGCTTCATAAACATTAATTAATTCTCCTAACGCCTCTGTGAGGCGAGAACTCTATTTTTTGTACTAGTGAGACATGCTAATGAAACCACCGGCACTTCGACAGAATCCGGGCTGCAGAACAAGCCCGATCCTTCTGTATTAAGGAAAGAAGTTCCCCTAATTGGGTTCATGTTAAGGAAGGTGAGGAAAGGGACAGAGATGTTAAATGCATCACGGAAAGGAAGCACAGCAGGACTCATAAATCCAGGGACTCCAGCATCAGAGCTGAGCCTTCTCAGGGCGCCCTTGGTCAAATGCACACAACCGAGCGGCAGCATCATAGAGAAACTATGTGCTGAATCGAAAAAGAAAGCGAAGAGAAAGAAGGTAGAGTCCGATTTCACGGCACATTATAAAATAGCTTTTCCATAACCACCAGCAGTCCCTCTGCCTTGGGA
>RJWJ010016165.1:0-34885 GCA_004363605.1 Indri indri
TGAAACCAGGCAGTCTGGGTTTGAATGACTCTCTTCCCCACCAGCCATGTTACCTTGGCCAAGTTCCTTCTGTGCACATCAGTTCCTCATCTTAAAACAGGGAAGTTACACTACCTACCTCACAAGATTGTTGTAGAAATGGAATGAGTTCACACGTAATTTGTCATAACATTTAATTACTTGCAGAGTGTCTGATACTCATTTTGTCTTCATAATCCCTTAATCATGTCTACATTTTTTTTTAATGATGTGGAAACTTGGAGAAGTGGCTTCCTCAGGGTGGGCCAGCATTAAATGATGGAAGCTAGACTGGAACGTCCATGCTCTTCATCTCCAGAAAACTGGTTCCTGTCTGTGCTATTTTGCCCTGGCCACTTTTTGGTCCTCTTTCATATCTTTAAAATTAGGGGATTGATTGAATACAATCTATATTCACTTCTAGCAATAATATCATGTGGTCTAAATACAAGATGAATTTACAAAATTCATGGACTCTGTTTTAATCAATTTGGGCTGTTATGACAAAGTTATCATAGACTAGGTGGCTTAAAACAACAAAAATCTATTGCTCACAGTTCTAAAGTGTGGAAGTTTGAGATCAGGGTGCCAGCATGGTTGGGTTCTGGTAAGGGCCCACTTCCAGATTGCAGACTTAAAAATTCTTGTATTCTCATATGGTAGAAAGAGATCTCTGGGGGCTCTTTATAAAAGCACCAATTCCTTTTGTGAAGACATACAGCTTTTACTCTCATGACCTAATAACCTCCCATCAGCCCCACCTCTCAATACCATCATATTTGGGGTTAGGATTTCAACATATGAATTTGGGAGGAAGCACAGTCAGTTTATAATAGGCTCACATTAGATTTAATTTTCTGTGATAATTCACTTTTTGTTTTTTTAAGAGACAGTTTTGATCTGTTGCCCAGGCTGGGGTACAGTGGTGCAATCATAGCTTACTGCAGCCTTGGACTCCTGGGCTCAAACGATCCTCCTGCTTTAGCCTCCTGAGTAGCTGGGATTACAGGTGTGCACCACTGTGCCAGGCTAATTTTTTTTTTTTCTTTTTTTTTCCAGAGAGGGGGTCTTGGTATGTTGCTCAGGATGGTCTTGAACTCCTGACTTCAAATGATCCTCCTGCCTCAGCTTCCCAAAGTGCCGGGATTACAGGCGTGAGTCACTGCACCTGACTGTAAGTTTGCTTTTATATTTCACATGCTTAACAACATGGTTACGTAAGGTAAATAATTTTCTTTGGTTCAAAATCAGAGATCATATTGGTAGTTTAATGCTCTAATTGTGAGTCCAAAAGCTCCTATTGTACCTAAAATGATCTTTCCTACCTTGCTCATATCCTACCTTCTCTAAGAAAAAATTCAGTTAATGTAAACAGTCACATAAAGAAAATGAACTTCTTTCAGCATCCAATAGCAAATATCCCTAAAATAAACAGCATGTCTTTTCTTCATGTTTATGCTTAAGGCAGCTTCATTGGCTGCCTTTCTGTGAAATATATTTTCTTTTATTCTTTACCAAAACGTTTAAAAATAACAGTCTACTTGTAGAATAACACTGTCTAGAGACATAGTTAATATCATGCAACCATAAAATGGGTATATTTTGATTAAGTAAAAGATTAAAACTCAGCATAAAGCTAAGTTAATTACTACTATGGCAAGGAATGTATATGGTTTATATTGATAATAGACTTTCACAGATATTCAAATGAAGTCTTTAAAATTGATTAGAATTCAAAATTTTCATTTCATCTGAATAACGGCATTAGAACTCTGCTGTGGCAATACAGTAGGGTATTAGTGAATAAATCTTGAAGTAAGAAGTCAGCATTAGTCATGTAAATAGTATGTCATCAACAATCATTAAATCCCTTCTTGATATAACAACCTCAATTACTTCTCTCTTTAAGTACTCAAATTGAGCATCTGACCTTTTATACCTATAGGCTGAAAACCTACAGTTAAATAATTAAATGGAGTAAAATGAGTTCAATCCCATTAAATCAATTTAAAAAAAGAAACCAGAAATGCAAGACTGATTAGAGCTGTTATCCATGGGGTGCCGCTATTTGAATAGTCATTCACCAAAGAAAGAAAAAAGAAATAATGAAAAAAAATGAATCAAAACACAGAATCACCATTTTCTAGGGCATTTTAGAAAACTTTACTGCATAGTTTACACATTTTTTTGCAGTGAATGTCCTACTGAATTATTAATATTGAGTCAAGGATGCTGATGAGCATTTATTGTCACGGATTTTAAGAGATAAAGCTATAAACTTGTGATAAAATGGAAATGAAAACAGAAAAGGTTGGGAAAAGAAAAATCTATGTATTTAACTTAGATTCGTTTGGAAGGAAGGAAGAACCAAATCCTCCCCCTACCAAACAGGCAGATATGAAAGGAAGATGAACAGATTAGATGAGAATAGTTTTAAAAACTTAACAGATCCTAAATGCTAGTTTCTTAAAAGATTAATTAAATGAATACATTCATGGATTGACTAGTTGAGGAAAATAAGAAGAGAGAAGATATAAATAAACAAAATAATAATAGAAAAAAAAACAATAAACCGAACTCCATGCCTCCAAGGAACTTCCATTAGAGTAAGAGGAGACAAAGTTGAAAATAAATAAGAAACCAGGCAGTATGTTAGGTGATGATGAGTGCAATGGTGCAGAATTAAGCAGGGAAGGTAGCATTGGCAGTTCTAAACAGGACGGTGCAAGAAGGCCACGTTGAGGAAGTTAGTATCTGAGTAAACACCTGACTGATGAGGGGAATGAGCCCTGTAGACATCCTGGGGGAGACTGTTTCAGGAAGAGGAAAAAACAATGCAGAAGGAATTAGGGGAGATTACTAGAGACAGAGTTATAGATAAAGATAATAAAAGCATACCAGGGAACAACTAGATACCAACAAATTTTAACAAGAGAAACGTATTTCTAGAAATTGTTGAAACTGCAGTTGAAAAAGATTTCTAGAAAAATAGGAAATGCCAAAATATGCAAGAATAAAAACCCTAAACACACCAATGAATTTAAGTAACTGAAAGACCTCTCCCCACAAAAGTAAAGCCAAATGGTATTACAGGTAATTTCTACTAAATGATCAGCGAATATCTATCTGTATTAGTTTGCTAAGGCTGCCATAACAAGATACCATAGACTGGGTAGCTTAAAAAAACAGAAATTCATTTCTGATGGTTCTGGAGTCGAGAAGTCCAAGATTAACGTGTCAGCAGAGTTGGATTCTCCCAAGGCCTCTCTCCTTGGCTTGCAGGTGGCTGTCTTCTCTGTGTTCTCACATGGTCTTTTCTCCATGCACGGCCATCCCTCATGTCTCTTCTTCTTCTTATGAGGACACCAGTCCTATTGTATTGGACTACCAGCCTTATGACCTCATTTAATTTTACCTCTTTAAAAGGCTCTATCTGTACATAATCATATGGTGAGTTAGGGTTTCAGCATATGAACAAATATTGGGAAAACAATTCAATTCATAATATCTATTTCATATATTTTAAAAATTCCATTAAATTGAAAAAGAATTGTGCTTAGCTTTTTTTATAAACTACGTACTTTTGATTCCAAAACTGGATAAGAAAGATAAAAAGATGATTCTTTGAAGCATAATGATTCTTTCTATGTTACTGATATGATGATCTTTCTGTCCTTCTGTCAATAATATTAAAAACAATTTTATGTCACCAGGTATCTCTTTGTTGTGAGATTTTAATGATTGTGTGAACTGACAGCTCTTGCTGTTCAATGATTATATTTTCTCTACCATCTTTTAAAAACTGTAAAAAAGAAGAAAAAGAAAAGAATCAGGACATGCTATTCCAGAATATGCCACTTTGGCATATTGATTATTTTGAGCTGAAGGCACTTGAGAAACAGCAGATGCAGGAAGAATTCTCTGTCCTCCCCCTTTCTGCCTAAAAGCAGGACATAAAATTTCCCATGAGAAAGGTGCCCTCCCTACGCCAGGAGGAGGAGAACATTCTTATTGCTAGAGATGGGGAGTAGATGTTAAGATAAATCAGTGCGAACAAACCAACTAAAATAACTTTTATCTTCCATTAGTTTCCACCATATATTTTTTATTTACTTTCCCATAATTTACCACTCCTAGCCCAAACATTTTTTTTCTTTGTCTTGTCACAGCTCCACAGTTTATTGTTCTTTGTTAAGATGTTACATAATGTCTCAGGCTTACTCACTTGTTTGGGTCTTTATTTCTTTTCTACAAAGGCTCCCAGATCATGTGAAAATGTTAACATCAAATAAAATTTGTATGATTTTTTTCTATTAATCTGTCTTTTATTAGTTCAATTCTCAGGCCCAATCACAGAACCCAAGAGGGTAGAGAAAAAGTCTTTCCTCTCCTACAATATCAAACTGTTTGCTCATGTCTCCTACAAAACCTGTGAAATAATCCTAAATAAGATATTTACTAATGCCATTTTACTGGATATTAAAAAAAATACTATTATTAGTAAGAGTTAATTGAGGAACGCAAGGATGGTTCAACATTAGAAAATCTATCAGTGCAATTCATTACATTAATAAGCTTAGAGAAAAATATATCCATTGATGAAGAAATGTAACATTTTCTACATTTTATATTAATTTTATAAATGTCAATATAAATATGTGTTTGTGACCAAGATTCCGAGAAAAGTGCGATAGGAATAGAAGGGAACTTTTTTAGTTACGTGTCAGTCACCTATTTAATAGAGAAATTTAGATACCTTCATTTTGACATCATGAATTAACAACAGTTTCACTATTACACCACCTGTTAAATACAGGGAAAAGTTCTGTAGAGAACTACAAGGAAATAAAAATAAACAAGTATAATAAACTTGTTTTTACTAGAAAGGTAATTATAAATCTAGAAAAACCAGCAGAATCCATAAATAAATCCATAAAATAATTAGAACTAATAAATATTACCAAGATTGTCAGATGCAAATAAATCTGTACATTTTAACATTCTCTACATTTGTAGTAACCAACCACAGAATATATTATGTAATAGGACATCATTCACAACAGCAACAAAACCTATGTAGTATCTAGGAAATAACAAAGCTTACATATACTTCTGTAGAGAAAATTTTTGGAACTCTATTAATGGATATTAAGAGAGAGAATTCTCTCCAAATCTATTAATTAAAAGCAATTTCAATAAAAAATTCCACTTCGTTGTTTTCGTGGAACATATGAAACTATCCTAAGATTTATAAAGGAAAATGAAATTCCACGAGTAAATAAGGCAGGCAATAATGACAAGAAGATAAAAGAGTCACTGGGCCTAAAATTGCTAAAATACATACCAAGTCATATGGATCAGGAAAAGAAAAGCGTGATATTAGTATAAGAACAATGAGAGCAAATACATAAATGAGGGTGAGAGCTCAGAGGCAGGCCCTTTTATATTGAAATCTTACTCAATAAAGTTATCATCACCAGCACTGTGGAAAGAATAAACCATGTGATTATGATGCCCAGAATTAGATTTGAGGAGATAAACAGATATAAAGTATGTGGTAGAACAGAATCTTGACCTTCAAAGATACCCATGTCCCAGTGCCTACAATCTGTGTCCATCATCCAGGTGGCTCCACTGTAATCACGAGGGTCCATAAAAGGTGGAAAAGGGAGGCAGAAGATCAGAGCCAGATATTTGGAGTTGGCCACACTGTTGGCTTCGAAAATGGAAGAGGGGGCCAGTAGTCCAAGAATGTAGGAGGCTTCTAGAAACTGGAAAGAACAAGGGAGTGTATTCAACTTCTTCCCAAAGGGACACAGCCCTGTCAATTCCTTGATTTTTAGCCCAGTTCAACCCACTTTAGGCTTCTGACTTCCAGTACTATGAGGTAATAAATTCCATTTGTTTTTTTTAATTTCAGGATATTATGGGGATACAGATGTTGTTTAGGTTACGTATGTTGCCCTTACCGCCCCCCTCTCCCCCAAGTCCGAGTTTCAAGTGCGTCTGTCCCTCGGATGGTGCGCATCGCACTCTTTGTGTATGCATATACCGGTCCCCTCCTCCCCCCTCCCCCCCCATTTTTTTTTAAGTCACTGAGATTGTGATGATTCTATTATAGCAGCAATAGGAAACTAATAGACTGCCACTTCTGGAGATGGGGAAACCATGGGTTTGAGTAGCCATGGGAACTTTGACTTTTAAGATTATTATGCATTCAAACATAGACATCAAAGAAAAAGTTTGATGTACGTATCTGAATCTCTGAAGGAAAGTCAAAGTTAGAAATACAAATATGTGATCACTTACTAGGTGATCACTTACGTATAAACAGATGTGAGAAGAGAGGATGGTGCAAGACAGAGCCTTGGGAAGCTACAACATCTAGAGGTCAGGTGTAAAAGAGGAACAAGAAAAGACTGAGATGGAGTTACCTTGAGAAAAAGGGGAAAATCATTTCAGGTGGAAAGAAGTCTTAAAAAGGAATGAATGTTATTGAGAGCTCTTTGGACTTGGAACATGGAGAATGTTTATGACTGACAGGACTTATTTTAGGGTATTTTTGGAGTCTAGATCCAATTTAGAATGAGTGGAGGGTGAGCAGTTGGAGTAAATGAGTGTAACCATCTCTTGAATTTTTTTTTGTAAATGAGTATCAGAATAGGGTCGACAAAAATGAGACAGTAACTAGAAAGCAATGTTGGATCAAGTCTTTCCTTTTGGGATTTTATTTGTATTTTAACAAGTCGCTTACCTGTAGTATGGATAATAGACTCTAGGGAGGAGTTGTCAAAACTATTATGACAAAATGTCAAGAATGTGGGGAGAATAGTATTCATCTTGGTGAAATTGGTGGTGAAATTCAGTAAAGTGGAGGTGGTATTGAAATTGGAGAGAAATGAGAAGTTAGAAAAAGGCTTTAGTACCTAATGAAATTTTTGGAATGAGAGAATATGACTGTTTCTAGCTTGGACACTTGGGTATATGATGGTACCATTTATTTAGGAAGGGAAACATAGAACAGGAGGTATGGGTGGAATACAATGACTTCCTTTTTGGACACAGGAAAGAAAAAATATTATCGATTCAGCGTAAAGTCTACTCAGTCACTTAACAATAACGTGTCTTTTCAGTTGTAAATGTCGATGCTTTGCATCCTGTCAGAAATTCTGTGTTGGTCTAAGTCTGTGGCTGAGGCTATGAATCTTTGCTGTTGGACATACAGAAAGTATAAATACATAAGAATAGAAGCAACAAAAAGCAAAATTAGAAAATAAAGTTGTTAAATATATCAAAAATAAAGAATGAAAAATTTGCAGCCATTCAAGACTCTGTCTTCTGAGGAACAATAGTTATGTTGAAAGAAGCTATTATTAATTGATGGTGCTGTAAATATACTCTTTATTCTTAAAATATTAAGTTTTAAATCTGTCTTAGTTAGAATTTATGATGTCAGCAGATATAAATGCTGCTCTCCCAAATGTTTCATGCAAGATTTAGACGGCATTCTATAAAACTCGTTATAGCAGTGGCGAAGTCAGGTCATTTAAGAGCCTAATAAATATATTTTTAATGACTCCTTGTCTCTTACAATAATATATGCACTTGGTTGTTAAGTTTAATTTTAAAGTCAAAGAAAATAAAAAACAAATTGCCCCATACTGAAGTTAATGAGATTTAAAGGTAAGTTCGAGTCCTGCATGTTAACCATTCCTCATGGCTAATTGTTGGGCGTGAAGTGTGATGATGTGCACACTTAAAAATGTGATTTCTTTTACAAAGAAAAAGGTTACATTAAAAGTCAGGAGGCCACAGTTGTTTCCCTATCAGTGAGTAACTTTCAGTTTTGCTCAGGGCGAGTGGCATAATCTCTGTGATACACAATCTGAGCATTATGAATAAAAATATATGCCCTTTTGTCCTCTGTAATGTTGGGATTTTGCAATGCTGCCAGGAAAGAGCCCTAGGATTTTCCTCTCTGCTACACAATAGACAAATTTATTCCTCAAAATATTTGAGAATTTTTTTTGTTTATGTTTTTACCATGGGGATTTTTAAATGGATACTGTATCGATATTATGTTATTAATTCAACTAAGAAATTGGTTGTGTTTGGCCTATTGAAAACAATTTGTGTATATTGTAGAGACTCCTTTCCTATTACTTGTTTTTCTACAATTATGAAAGTGATGTCTTACTATGTTGAACATTTCGACAGTAAAAGAAAACTAGAACTATGTAGTGGCAATAATAATAATAACACATAATTCCTAATTCTGTGATCCTGAGATGCTTGTTCTTTCCTTTTTTTTCCTTTTAAAGTAATTAAAATTTGAATATATTTATATATATATCAACAGTTTTGGATTATTTGTTTTCCATTAACACTATATCGTGTTTGCTATTTTCTTAAAACTTCTTTGACAATCGTAATTTTTAATTGTTGCAGCATACTTTGAAAATAACAATGTAATTAATGTTAATTTTGCTTTTAATTGTTAACTTTTACAAATAATTTAGTAAATAACATTACTTAAATCTTCGCTTAGATCTCTTTTTCTTGGGAAGAATTTCTGGGTAGTCTTAAAGAACAGTGTTATTATTTTACTCCAATAAAGAAAGAAATTAGCTGTACATGAAAATTTAAAATATTTAGGTTTATATCATTCTTTTGTATCATGATGAAATCACCCTTTATAAAATTAATAAAGACCATAGGTGGTAACTATGGTAGAAGCCTGAACTCTGCAAAGGTATGGGTATAATGTTTTATATATCTAATATACATATTTTATGTATACATATTTTATGTATATATTTTACATGTATATATAAAAAACACCAGCCATTGTTTCCTAGATCGCTACAATATTTGTAGCTTTCTTAATTGCTCCTATAGATAACATCACCATTGTGAAGTCTAAGACTGGTCTCTGATATATTTTCCAAACTCCGTGTTACAGTGGACCAGCTGACACCAACTGCACCAGTGACCATACTTAGGAACTGACTCAACAGGTCCTGCAACCCTCTACCTGGGAACTTTCTCAGCTCAAGAAGACAGTATCCACTTCCCAACCCTATGAGTTCATCCTCAGCCAATCAGCAGAACTATTAATAATTTCTTAGCTTTTTGTCTGCCAAATTATCTTTAAAAACTGTGGCCCAAAAGTTTTCAGGGAGATGGATTTGAGAAATTTCTCCAGTGCCCTCACTCGGTTCCCTGTTATTAAACTCATTCTCTGCTGCAACCTCTGCTATCTCAGGGTATTGGCTTCCTCTCAAGCAGTGGGCGATGAACCTGGTTGGGCAGTAACAATGGCAGACATTAATCCTTATGAAATCACTAAATGTTTTTTGTTTTCTTGTTTTTGAGTTTCTAGCTTTTACTAATGAAGACAAATTCATTCAATGTAAAAAGTAGGTTAAATTGGAGAGTGGAAAACCCAAAGCCAGTTAGGGGAGAGCATGTTCCTGGTGATGTGATCTTGTGAGAGTCAGGAGCAAGGCAGTTTAAGGACAGGAAGCGTGGTCGGGGAGGGAGGATAGACGGACCTGTGAGCTTTCCAGCCAAAACCACTATGGTGCATATCCTGCTAGTTTTGGGGGTACTTTGAGGATGACTGTCTCTTAAAATAAGGTAGTGAAGTTTTAGATCAAGCAAATAACTAATTTTACAGAAGGAATTACTAGTATGACATCTGTTACCAGTCCCCAGATATCTTGATCCAGACTATGAGAATATCTATTATTTATCTAAGGCTTAGTTATGCTGCAATAACAGACAACTAAAAATCGATCAACAGAAGTTTCTTGGTCAAATTACATGTCTGTTATAAACCAGCTGGTATTCAACTCTATAATTTTTATTATTATTATTATTTTTTAGAGACAGGATCTCACTATATTGCCCAGGCTGGTCTGGAACTCCTGGCCTCAAGTGATCCTCTGGCTTCGGATTCCTGAGTAGCTGGGATTGCAGGCATGAGCCACCACTGCACCCAGCTCAGTAACATTTTGGGTCCAGAACTCAGGTGTACTAACAGCATCACGTGGGTCAGTGCTGCTCTCTTGGCAGTGGAAGAGAGAGGGAGAAGAAAGGTGAGATGGTGCTTCCACCTGCTGCTTGGAAATACATGACTTCAGCTTACATTTCATTGGCTGAATCAAATCACGTGGCTGAGCTTGGCATTAAAGAGGTAACCTAAAGTGTAGTCAAGCTAGAGTGTAGGTATATTGATTCATAAATTAACAGTTCATTGCACAATTGTGGAGCAGCTCTACCGTGATTGATCGATCAGGGTTAGTAGCAGCAGGGATGTTCCTGTTTCATAATGGATCATCAATGCCAGGCAGACCTTTATTAGATTTCTTTATGCTGACATTCACATTGGGCCTTTATATTATTTCTGTGATAATAGCAGAATAACAAGATTTTTAAGGTCAACTAGAATGAGCACAGTCAATTTGTATAATACGTTAATATCTAAAAACAATTTTACCTTATAAAGTAATGTCAATGTATTCTTTACTGCATTTTAAGTCAAAACATAAATTTTGTGGGCTAAGCAGTGTAGGCAGCAACTTGAATTTAGCAAACAAACTTATAGCCAATTCAAGAAAATGAAATACTGTATCACAGCAATTTAGCATAATTTATTCTCAGTGGTTCTTCTTATTGTCAAATATTATTCCATTCATTTTATGATAAATTATACTTCTCTGGGTTAGAAAAAAGCATTTAAATAGAAATAATTTTGGCAATTTTCTGATGTCAGTCTCTGTTTCTTCTTCCATATTTTGAACTATTTATTGGGATATATACCACTATGAATTCAAGTCCTATTACCAAATCAGGTTGCTAACTATTTGGAGTTTCATACTATGTTGTCGTCATCCTCTTCTTGGCTGTCATATTTTTTCAGACAGTTTGTATTTGGTTAATGGCATTCTTTATCTCCACTAGTTTAGGCTTACCTTACGTGAACCAATATCGAATGTATTATCCTGTTTTCACAATGTTGCAGTAAAGACATGGTCTCAATCATGAATATATTAGTATCCTTAACCAGAGCTGACAAATAAGTATAAATGTAGAAAAAGAGCTAGTATAAGCAGAGATGTAGAAAGAGAAAAACTAATTGACAGTTACATGAATTTTTGTACTGTTTATGTAGAAATATATGCTGTTTTGGGTAGCCATTACTCAGAAAACTTTACTATTCCATATTTTCTGTATCTTAATGATTCAACTCAGTTTTCCTTAGTAATAAAATCAGCAGATCATAAAGACCTGTTTATATTTATTTTCACATAACTAGGACCTATAAATTTACAAATATAGAATTTTCTAGATTAGAATTCATTTTATCTTACAAACCTTAGTCTATTCATTTAATAATAGAATCAAGATAAACACTCAAATAGATGTCCCAGTTCAAAATAGGGATTTAGATATCTAGGTTAGAACTTTACCAACATTTAAATCAGTTTGTTTTTCAATTTTAAATCAAGTTTTAAATCAGATTTTAAATTCAACTACAAAACTTTCCTTCTGTCTTTCTACACTTTATCTAAAACCATTCACTTGAGACCATATTGTTAAAGGAATTAGTCGAATGTATTCCAGCAGGGCAGTCAAATGTAGAATTAGAAGCTGTTTGAGGTTCCTTCCAGAATTCCAATCTTATATTAATACATCTCAGAAGACTATTCTTTACTCTACTTTGATTCTATTACAGTAATGTTATCTTCTGTTTCCTGTTCATAAACCTGCTTGTAGGAGAGTTTCCAATTTATGCCAAGACTGCAAATTAGCACAGGCTGCTGCCTCTCCCTAGCAGATCAATCCTGTGGGGAAAACACAATGTAGACTCATAAAATTATGAGAAATCCTCAGGAAAAGAAGGAGGCTATTCTGAACTGGTATGTGGCCAGGCAGGTGCATGGCTGTAGCCTGCAGCAAAGGGCTTTTGGCTCAGCTGTTACAGCATAAATCAGGAAAGAGCAGTTTAAATAGTGTCTGTGCTTTCTCCTTGCCTTCCCATTTCTTGCAGAATTTGGCAATGGTTGTGCAAACCTTTGAAGACCAAGATCTCAAATGGCCCATAGCCTTGCTGAAGGTGTCCACAAAAA
Organism: Indri indri; assembly: GCA_004363605.1. Taxonomy (NCBI): domain Eukaryota; kingdom Metazoa; phylum Chordata; class Mammalia; order Primates; family Indriidae; genus Indri; species Indri indri. The sequence goes on from RJWJ010016165.1 coordinate 12,153, forward strand.
CCCTTCAGGGGTTTAAGGGTGGAGAATTGGGGAAAACTAATTGGAGAGGACTAACCAGTCTGGGCTTTTCCCTTTTTCTTTCAGTTTCCTCTAAACTTCCGGGGCTGGTGTATGTCAGTTTAGGAGTCTGACTTTTCCTTGTTGTTTGCATGTAGAGCATTGACCTGAAAAGCAAACCAAATGGGAGTGGTTAATTCTAGCTTGTGGTAACTTGAATTCTTCACCAGAAAGCCCAGCCATTCATACACACTTAAACTCTCAGGACTGACCAAGACTAGGCTCTTTCTTCTGCCTCTCCCCAAGTCATGTTAACGGGTAACCTTTCTCTTCAGGGATAAGCTAAAATAATACGTAGAAAAAGAAAAGAAAAAACATAACTTCTTTAAATTAAAAACTACATCAATAACTTCCTTAAAAACTACCATTTTTCTAAGCGAAGGATCACAAGAATGGAAAAACAAGCACCACATGTACTCACCATTAAATTGGAACTAATTGATCAAAATTTATGTGCACATGGGAATAACATTCATTGGAAATCAAGCAGGTGGGAGAGGAGAGAAGAGGGTGGATAAATTCACACCTAACGGGTACAGTGTACACTATCTGGGTGATGGGCACACTTATAATGTTGACTCCAATGCTACAAAAGCAATTTACGTAACCAAGATGTTTATACCCCTGTAATATTCTGCAATTAAGACAACACTACAAGTTGGGAAACATCAGCAGAAATATTAAAATTGAAGTGTCAGAATTTGAAGTAAACAAGATGCAAAAAGGGACAGGGGAAGATAGTATACATATGGAACAAGAACAAGATAGAATGAAAAATAATCAAGTAAAAATACTAAGATACAAAATACTTAATAACTTAATAGAGAACACAATGGCTAAATTGCATAAAAGAATGGATATAGCTGAAGAATGAATCCATCAATTATAATACAGAAGTACTTTTCTGGAAGGAAACAAATATGAGATAGAACAGCTGAGAAACTGAGAAATATGAAAAGAAGTGCAAATATCCAGACATAGGAGTTCTAGGCAGGAAAAAAAAAACCCAAGGTAAATTTCTAAGAATTAAAAGAAAAAAAGTCCCTAAGATTAAAATATCCCATACATTGTCAAATAAAAGAGTCTTAGGCATTTTGCAATAGTTTGGATTAAGTGAACTAGAGGTGGTATGCAGACTCCTTAGGATCCCCAGGTACGGGAGCTAGATGTCCAATATCTCTATGGGGGAAGAGGTGATGGTCTGAAAGGCACATGGATCTAGGGTAGGGGTAAAGTTGCAAATGGGAAAATGTGACTGGAGACCTCTTTGGTGGTATATGATAAATACAAACTCTCAACGAAGGTAACAAGAGATTGTTACTCTGATTGAGGAAATTGTCAAAGTGGGAGTTTTGATTCCTCCAACACCTTTTATTAAAAGTCTTGTTTGGCCAGTGCGTAAGAGGTGGTTTTTGGAGGTGACAGTATCAAGGGTTAAACAAAATGGTATTTCAAATTGCTTCAGTTGTACCTGATATTGTAAAGACTATAAAGGAAGTGCAACACACGGAGGGGAATGTTATGCTATTGTTAAGACAAGAAAAACTTTAGACAAATTAAATTTAGCATATTTGCACAAAGAATGAATCTGGCCACAGAATAGGTTCAAAGAGCCCCACTCAGTGATGTGGGCAGGCAGTTTTTATACACAGAAAAGGAGGTGACATACAGAAAGTGCTTGATTGGTCACAGCTGGATGTTTGCCTTATGTGGGCATGGTGTGATGAGGTATTTGCCTAATATGGACATGGTCTGATCAGTTGGAAGCCTGTGATTGGCTGAAGCTCAGGTGTTGGTTACAAGAATATACTCTTAAGTTAGGTTGCAGTTTGTTACATAGGGATTCAAAGTATAAAGGCAGCTTTAAGCCAAATTTAATTTAACTTAACACTGTTACAGCCATTCCAGTTTGGGTATGCAGCCAATCACAATTTTTATTCTCGTGGAAAGTGAGTCGGTATTTATTCAATGCATTGCCACAGGGTTTTTTAATTTGCTAGCATTTTGCCATATTCTTGTGAGGGACTTAGAGTCAAAAATCACTAACAAAGTCAGTGTTCTACCTTGATGATATGATAATTGTCTCTTTGGAGAAAGATCAGGATAAGTTAAGGATGAGAGGTATCCAGGTGAAAAAAATAGAGACTGGATGATAAATTCTGCTAAAATAAGGTTCAGTCCAACCTGTGCAATTTCTAAGAATTATATAGATTGGAGCAACCAGAGATAGTTTTTCCATTTCTTCTGTAATAAATAAATTATTAGCTCTCTCATATACCGGCAATAGGCTAGAAGCCTAGAGACTAGCAGGGCTATTTGGGTTTGGATGGAATTACTTTTATTTATTAATGAATTGGCCTGATCTACAAAATCACTAGCAAGAAATCTGAATTTGAGTGAGGCTTTTGCAGAAACAAGTGTTAAAGATATACCAAGGGTGGTGGCACAGGCATTTTCACTAGACACTTAGGATCCATCTGCTCAGATAATATTTAAAGTGGTTTTAACCAGTACATATGCAGATTGCAGGAATTTGCAGAACTTGAATAGGACTATTCAGTGAGTTGTCTTGCAGTTTGGCTCAAAAACTGCTGAGTTGTTTATCATATACCATTGAAGAGATAATAGTGAGATTATTACTGAGAATTGATTTAAACCACTCTCACGACTGAGGGGTATCAGAAAATTCTGAGAATAGAAATAACTGATCATTCCATAGGTAATATCAGGGAGGCATTCAAATAGGAAGAATGCAACATAGCAAAGCTTGTTCACAAAGTGAAAAGGGTGTATTAGAAGAATGCTGAGGGGGTAACTTCAGAGGAATCTACTTCGCATATTAGCAGTTGCTTCATTGACTGTAGAACCAAAAATAGAGCCTACTAAGGATACTTTGTGGTCTGAGTCTTATGATTCTTTCCCAGTCAGGGAAAATGTGGCTTCCTAGTCCACTGAAAGGATCACCTAGACTGAGGATTCAGAACGAGGGGCATAGAATTGTTTTGTAAAGCCCTGATGAAGAAGGCAAGTACAAGTTTGCCCAAGGCGATAGTAGTGGAATCAGCAGGAGGAGAAGAGTTAGGCTTTTACCCTCAGGGAAGCGTTTGGGTATTCACAGACTATAGTACTTTAAGCAAAGGCTTTGCTGTATGGTCTGGCAAATAGATCCTAAATGAATGAATAATTAGGAATATGCCTATATGGTTTCCTGTGTGGACATATCTGGAGACTTACAGGAAGAATTAAAGTGGGTGACATAATGCCTGCCAAGTGACAGCAACAAAAATCACAGGATGTCTAACTCCTAAGATGTAGACACCTATAAATATTGCCTATCTACCTTATAACAGGAAAAAGATGGTTATCAAAATCATAAGTTTTCTTGAACCCATTAAGAGCTGATGTCGCAGGACAAGTAGCCTGGAATCTGAGGAAAGACAGGTATCTCTGAAGACAGATGGGGAATAAGCATCAATTTACCTGTGTAAAAGCACAAGAGACGGGACCACCATACAAGTGGATAAAAATAATTCACAATGGTTTTTTGATGGATTTCCAAAAAATGCTTGCCAGATACTGTGAGAGTATAGAACCTCTGGGAGTAGCAGACACCCACTTGCAGGCTCTTCTCCACAGACCTCACAGTGTGCTGATAAAAAGATTTATTGTCAGGGCAGATACTGGATATAGCCCACTTTGGAGGTACAAGCTGGAGAAAAGGTGTAGCCACCACTGTAGAAAATGCTGGAAGCCCTCCTAGTCTTTTTTCTTCTAAGGAAAAAAAAGTCGTAAGATTCTGTGGAATAGCAGAAAACTCTGTTGTCCCAGTGCAAGGAGAAGATGTTTCCACTGTAGGTGGGGAAAGGATAAAAGAAAAAAATACTTTATCCATAATTAGGGGACAGAACTGTGTTCAGAAGAGCCCAGGCCATTAGAGGTCTTCTGCCATTGAGTTTTGAGCAAGATCACTGAGAAAACCCAAATTTAAGGATTAGGGACATAGTGACTGCTTAACCTGAAGTTGAATCAGGATGAAAGAGAACCCTATCCCTAATCCACAACCACAACACCTCAAGCTGCAAGACAGAAACGGTACGCTACAACTAGAGAGGACCAGAGAGATTTCTCTTTGAGATGCGGTTGCACAGGGAAGCTCTAATGATTAGGGTGGAGTAGAAATAATGAAAAAACTCACCAGCAAACCATTATCAACCTAAGAACAAACAAGGATTTAAAGGTAGTGGTGAATTGAAGTAACCGCAGCAACAACAAAATCCAGACTGAGTTCAACTCTTGAATAGATTGACTAGTAGAAGAAATGACATTTATCTGAGGCATAAATATTGCTTTTAACAGTCTCTACCACTCTGCCTACTATGTCTGGCAGTCAATAAGAAATTAGCAGATGCAGAAGAAAAAAAAATCAAGTGGAAAAAGTAAAAGAACCTCACTGTCAACAGATAAAGCAATCAACTGAACAAGACTCAGAGATGACGCAGATGTCACAGCTATCAGACAGAGAATTGAAAATAACTATTGTTAATATGTCAAATGTTCTAATACAAAGATGTATAACATGGATGAACAGACAGAAAATTTAAGCAAAGACAGTAAAAGTCATATGAAAATGTTAGAAATGAACACCTTTGTAATAAACAGGAAGAATGCTTTTGATGGGCTCAGCAGTGGAGGTGACACAGTCGAGGAAGGAGTGAAACTAAAAGTCAATAGTAATTACCTCAATTATCAAACAATAAAAGAGTAAAACAAAAATGGAAGTATTCAAATGCTGTGAGACAATATCATTAGTTTAATATATGTGCCAGTGAAATTCAAAAGAAAACAATATGAGGCAAAAGAAATATTTGGAGAGATAATAGTTGAAAAAAATTTAAAAATAAATAAATCAAACTGCAGTGCCAATAACTTTAGAGAAACCAAAATGATTGATAGGATAGCAATTCATAGGCCAGAAATCACTAAGGAAGTGCAAGATGTGAACAAATTATCAGTAGCCTTCACCTAACTGACTTTGACAGAACATTCAATATGAATGGAATACACACAATTTCAAATCCATGTGGAATATAGTCCATACTCCATATATCATAGTCTTGGCCATAGTTCAAACCTCAACGAATTTAAAATACACAGTATATTCTTAGATCATAAGGAAATTAAATTAGAAATGAAAGACAGATATTTGTAGTAATTACCAAGTATTCTTTATTAAAGAATAAAAGAATAAAGAATCAAAGTCATGGCAGTCTTTGTTGTAGAAATGCACAAAAGATTACAAAATGTATATAGAATGGCAAATGAACAACAATGGCCAAAACTATTTTGCAAAGGAAAAATGAAGTTCAGATGCTACCTGATTTTAAGACTTTCTACCAAGCTAAAGAAATAAACTCAGTGTGGTATTACCCAAAGAGTAGACGCATGCAGTGTAACTACAATGAGAATCCAGAAACAGACCCACACATACATATAGTCAATTAAGGTTTGCCAGCATGCACAGGCAAATAAATGGAACAAGTTCTAGTCTTTTAAAAAGCTATTCTGGAACAATTTCACATTCATATGCAAAAAACTGAACACTAACCCATATATAATTTTTTAACTTAATAAACCCTTAAAACTCTTCACCACCTGTTTCAAATAACACGTTTTAATTGGTTCATTTTATATCCAGATAGTTACAAAATGTGTGATATTATTCAGGGAGCCTAGGTTTGTTTACTGTAAACAATTTCTAACCAGGAACATCTCAAAGCATTCCTGAGATTAGGATTTTTCTCTTAGTAAGCACTATTAGTTTGTTTACCAGAAAGTCTCTTATTTACACGTTTGCGATGCAGTTGGACCCGATCATCTGCTCTCATTCTTTCTCAAAAGTGCCCTCCACATATGGTCATGAAACGATTTCAGAGTAGCTGCTTCATCTCTTCCTTTCTAAGGCCCATCAAAAATCTGTTAGAGTATGTCCCGAGCTAATTGTTTTAAAGGGAGCTCACAGGAGGTAAACTTTGAATTCTTGCTTATCTGGGAATACTTTCATTATGCCCATCATTGATTTATAATATATTTGGGTTTAAGAATTTAGAATGCAAAATTGTTAATTTTTTTTGCTTGTTCGTTTGTTTTCCCTCATTGTTTGAATCCATTCCTGCTTGGTGTTCTGGGAGGAAGTGTTTCAGCTGAGAATGATGACAATGATCTTATTTTCATTCCATTGTAGTCAATCTGATTTTTCTTTCTGGAAATTGTGGGCACTCTTGTGTATAGTTAGTATTCTGATAATTTTTAAAAACATATGAGGGTATAAGCCCTTTTTTACTACTTTTATTAAAGGGTTATCACTTTCTGATAACTACTGTCCTTTTTTTTTTTTTTTTCCTACTCTGGTTCATTTTTTTGCTTTATTTGCTTATTCATTTCCTCCCCTTAACTTTATCTAACTCCCATTAGATAAATGCTGAAAATACTGAATACGAACTTCCTGTTTCTTGTTTCTTTCATGTATGTTATATTTTGATCTCACGCTCTATTCTAGATCTCCTCAGATTTATTTTCTACCCCAGAACTGTATAGTACAGTAGCCCTCAGTCACATGTAATGATTTAAATTTACATTAAAATTAAATAAGTTGCAAAAATAGATTCCCACATTTCAAGCATATTTCAAGTGTTCAGCCACATTTCAGGTGCTTTATAGCCACATGTGGCTAATGGACACCATAGGAGCCACCACAGATCTAGAACTTTTCCATCATTGCAGAAAGTTCTATTGGACAGTGTTATTCTAGCCTACACCTATCAAATAATTTTATATTTGATATTTAAGTTTCCTAGTGTCTGAATTTTCACTTATTTCATTGAAAACTACTCTTGCATTATTAAAGGAATATTTTCTCTTTTGTTCTCTCTTCCTCTTTCATGTGTTCTGGGCAAGGGAAAATTGCTTCTGATAAATCAAGTATTTTTCCAGACCTTTTCTTATTTCTGAGCCATCACTTTTGAAAGTCAGAACAAGACATTGGATCTTTTGTTGTCTTTATTATTCCGTTTGGGATTTCCAGGGACAGAGTCCTAGCTCTGTCAAGGAGAGAAGTACAGGAAAAGTATGGCTCATTCCGTTGGCATTATTGACCTTGATAACTAGCAATCCTCCTATCTCTACCTGTTGTCTGCTTGTTTCCTCTTTGGAACTCTGCCTTGCACAGCTTCCATCTCAGGTACAGCATGTATTTTTTTGTGCGCATATTCTGGACAGCAACTTCTTCTGCTCTAATTTATCCATCAACTCAGTACTGTTCTCTTTGTGTCTTGCAGAAATCTGTCAGAATATAGAATATTTTGATTTAGGCCAATACGTTCTTCAATCACAGCTCTGTGACACATTTATTGTATAATATATAATTTTACTGTTTTTTTAAACTTTTTAATTGAGGCCCAACACACATAAAGGGCATCAAGTATTAAATAGGGTAGTTGTTAATGTACCAGTCATAAATTTAAACCTCAGTGAATTTTTACATGTACATAAGCCTATATAGATCCACTACCCTAGAATGTTCTCTTAGGCTACTTAAAAGTCATTAACTATCTCCACCCATTCCCTACCAGTAAGGTAACTTATGTTCTAACTTCTATCACTATTGATTAGTTTTGTCTGTTTTTGAACTTCGTATGGATGAAATCATAGCTTATGTAATCTTTTTGTGACTAGCTTCTTTCACTAGCATAATACTTGCGAGATGCATCCTTACTGTTGCATATATCAATAGTTCATTTTTAAATTGCTATATAGTATTCCATTGTATGAATATATCACTATTTTATTTAAACTGAAAATGGAAGACAGGAGCTCATATGTGCTCAGTCTGCTGTTTTGCATGAAAAAGTTATATGGGTCTCACAATACAGTGTATCAAATCTGTCTTAGGTTGTATGTGACTATACTGTCATCCTCAACAGATTGAGTTATCTGAGGAAAAGAGTATGTATTGTCACATTAAAGTATCTTAACATAGTGCATACCACATAGTTGGAATCCAATTAATATATGCTAAACAGTAGAAACCTTAAGTATATTTTTGCAGCAAAAAAGTAGGTTTAAATTAAAAGTAATACCAAGTTTTTTCCTCAAAGGCTAAGTATGATTTCTTTAATATCAAATGACATAGTGTATTAAGCATGTTATTTAAGTGTGGTAATTTTTATCTGTGCCCAAATTATACCCCATTTTAGAGATTCACTTAAAGGCGAGCAACACCGAAAAGAAAAATTTTGAAATTTAACGTTTTTTCAACCTGTATCATAGAAACCTGCAGAGAATGTGTAGTTTACTTAAGCATTGATATAGTACATTGGTTTGATAGAGGAAAAATCTAAAACCTTTGCAGGAAGAGTTGTAGTTACTGATCATTCACAATTATTGTTATTAAGATTTTAGATTACAAGATGATTTAAATTAACTTTTCCTTGAATGATCTATTTCATAAATGGATTATAATATTAATTGCTATAGCATTTTCACACAGCATTAGCGTTTAAGAGAAGATAAAGTGAGTAATATTATATTTCATTTTGAACAAATCATGTATGATGGTAGAATTTGATCTTCAAAGACAAACCAAAGGGGAAAAATAAATGTTGAGAAATATCCATGAGATGTTATTTGTCCTCAAGGAGTAATAGCTTTCCGCTTTTGCAGATAATACTGTGACTGTGTCCTTTTTTTCATTGTTTCAGTTTTTTCCTCATATATAAGTATATTCGGTACCTAGTATTTTTGTGATAGATTTTTCCAGATACAAGAAGAGATTTTAGCTAAGACAACATGTGCTTGTTTCTAGTGCATTAAATTCAGACAAGTTAAAATCTGGGGATGTGCTGAGGAAAACAAAATGCTATTAAAGTGTCTGTGTTTCTGTGATGTCCCCGGGGAGATGCCTCTCAGCTGAAAAGTTAGCTTTCGCAAAGCTACTTCCAAAGCCCTTCAGTGACTTGCTCTTGTTAATAGAATTTTAGTGGACATAAAACCTAATGCATGAGGCAAAACAACAACAAAAATTTCTATTCAAGGCCTTGAAAGGGCTAACGTATAAATTAAATGGCAAAAGAAATGTGAAGAATGTTTCAACATGTATTAATAGTTGGAAATTCACATGTTTGAGGTAGGATTTGACACAGAAAACAGAATACTTCCTTTAGTTGTGGCTATAATGCCATTTCTATGGCCAATAAAAGAGAAGACTTCGTGTTTATATGTGAACAGAACACTCTTTAGTGGCAAATAAGAGAATGCGGATTAAAAGGAATTCCTCATGTGAGTAATCAGTTATGAAAACAGAAGCTGTAGGGATTACTCCAGAATATTATAACATTATAATATTATAATATTCATGCATTCTTTCAGTTATAATCCAATATAAGTGTTCTTTCATTGCTCAGTTGTTCCAGTTTCGGCGATTGAAAGATTGGCAACTGTGTCACTTTGGCATGACCCCATCCATTTTATTTCTATTTAAAAATTTTAACACTTCCTTTCTTTTTGGTACCACATGATGTTCTAGGCTCATTTTATATTTTTGTATATTCTCTGTTTGTCTCCAAATTAGCCATTTCTCCAAGGAACTCTGGTTTCTTTTATTAGGGAATTGTATTTTTAAAATAATGCCTTACTGCCTGGATGTCATTAGCTCACCAAACCTAAATTTCGTATGCAGATTTGTTATATTTATGCTCAGTTCCATGTTCCAGCCTTTTCTTCAACAAATCATTCATGTGGAATTTTAAAGCATATAACATAATGTTTTCTGTCACTGTAACTTTGGAATGTGTACTGCTATCAACTATACTTTTTAGTTGGATAATGATTTATGTGACATGCAATAGGCTAATGGTTTGCTTCAAATGGATTGGTCTTCAAAGTGCCTTAAAAAAAAGGGCAGATATATTTTTTTGGAGACAGATTATTTGGCATTTGGCCACTTGACTTCAAAAAAGAATGGATGGTGAATCAGTGAACCATGAGAATATCTCTTTGATGTCATATAAAACAGCAATTAAATATTAATAAAAAAAAGTCCTGGATATTGTTTTGACACAGATCAATATTCAAGTTAGCAAGCCTGAGATGAAAGGAATTGATTTGTGATCAAACTCGGTTGCAGTTTCATTCAGGGACTGTTGCTGGTGAGACAGGAATTCCTAGAGTACACAACATTAAGGATTGACAAGTTACACTCAAGCAAGGCAAAGACAGGAGAGAAGACGTTTCAGAGGGAAAAATAACTCTCTAGCTTTAGAGACTGTAGAAGAAATAGAGAGAATAACTGTCCCAGCATAGATTTCTGATAAAAATAGGAGCATAGAAGAATTTGAAAAAAAAATTTGAAAGAACAAAACTCTAGGATTGTAAGAACAGTTGTACTCATTACCAATTGGTGCCTTCATTAAAAAAATGGTTATTTCGAATATTTAAATTCAAGAATTACTGTTTAAGCACAAGCTGTGTGTCAACTAATGAGCCAAGCAGAGAAGAAGCGGTGAGCATTACTGGTACTTCCTGCAATTATTCCCACCTCCCATAGGTGGGACGTGGGTGGGAATGTGGTTTCAACTGACCCCACCAGACTTCTCCCTGGAAATGCACATAATAGACAGAGGCTAAGAAGGAGATATTAATAAATCTGTTGGGTGCTCACTTATCCTTGACAACAGTCAAGGTTCACAAGTTCCTGCCAGAGAGGGAGGAGCTGCCTTCATTCCAGTTTTTTTTAAGCCCTGGTCATTTCAATTTTCATTTGATACTATAAGTTTCTTAGTATCTTCCAGAACAAATTTTCTTTAAGAAATCGTTGAGGTAGCTGGAATCATCCAAACGATCGAGAAGTTGAATAGAACAAAAAGGCAGAAGAAGGGAGAGAATTTGTCCTCTCTGCTTGGGACACCTGGTTTATCCTGACCTTGGACGTAAGATAGGAACTCATGGTTCTCTGGCCTTTGGTCTCAGACTGAATTACACCACTGGCTTTACTGGTTTTTGAGCTTGCAGATGGTGGGTAGATCATGGGAATTTTTGACTTTCATAATTGCTTGAGCCAATTCCCGTAATAAATCTCCTCTTACATTTATCTGTATCTCATGGGTTCCCTTGCTCTGTTGAATCCCGACTAACTTAGCTGTGCCGTCCCAACTGCAGTGGCCCCTTGAACTTTGGCAGCTCCGCTTCTGTATTATTTTTGAGATCCTGCTTTCCTGGTGGACAGAGACGCATCTCTCTGAGATCTGAGTATCTCATCAGCTGAACACTGCCTTGGACTCATTAGTGCTCCAGATTTTCATCCAAAGATTGAAAACCTTCTCTTCTCTTACTTGGTGGAAATTTGCATCTCTGCCGCAAAGATTCCCTCTGCCTCCTTCAGTCCCAGGTCTCCTATCCTAGTCTCTTCATTTTGCTAAGGCTTTTTATAAAAGATGGGTTTCCTTGGGCTTCTCTTGCTTTTATCACTTCCAACATCTCTAACTTAAGAAATTAAAAAGTCTGGCTACTAAATTGAAATGAAAAGAGTATGCAGGTATCAGAGAAATTTAGAAAGCAAAATACAGTGTAATAACTCAAAACGTTAATGTATCAGAAATTAAGCATTAGGTAATACAGACGCAAGAATTTGAAGGTATATTATAGTCATTCAGTAAATGTGGTTAAAAGTTGAAAGATGAGGATTTTATTGACTCTCCGGCTGCTGTTGTCCACATTTCTGTAAATGCCAAATTAGTCTTTACTTGTAAATATAGAACAAACCCTAAGTCTGGAGCAATCCTGATCCCAGATAAATTGCTCAATGAAAGATCTTGGAATCAGGATTATGCTTAAGCCTTCTACCTCTGGCACTCTGGTTTCTTGGTTCCTGGTCTCCACTTTGGTTACCGTTAGTTGCGCTGAAACCCAGATCCCTGTTGGTAATGAATTGCCTCTTTGCAGCTTTGTTCCTGCCAACTGTTAGGACCATTTTGCTTGATATCTCCATGGATGGACACCTCGGAGAGTCTTTCTATATGTACGTTTTAACCTCTGGTTAATCTTTAATTTCTTGATCAGCTCCTGGACTCATGTCCATCCTTTGATTGGTATCACTTTAGTCATATCCCTACAAAGACTTTTATCATTAGAAATATTTGGACTGGCATGAGAAGAACATTTCAGTCAATGATGCTGGCTTTGAGTCCTGGAAGTAGCAGAATGGTGAGCTAAAAATGATTAATAGATGCCCTGCATCTACTGGCACTTACACAACCATTCACGGACATCCTCACTTCTGCCTTTATTCTGGATATTTAGGTGTAAGGTATTAATCAAAATGTACAGAGGACCTTGATTGGGACAAAGACTTTCTTTCCCAGTGGGTATTTACCGATTTCAAGGACACTGCTGCTAAAGGCACCCGATTTGTGATTTTACCCTTCTGGGATGGTTGTAGTACTTAGTTTTGTTATTAGAAGATGATTTTAAAAGGGCAGCACAAATTTGTCTTGTAATAAGATAAGCAGACAAAAGGTCAAGAAGCCACTGTCAAAGAGATGGTTTGCTGAGAGTTGAAGACAGGCTTCCCGCTTCGAATGGTGTCTAGGGAAATTTCCATTAACTCCAATGCCAGTAGGATGAAACTGAAAGGGAAATTGGTAGGTCAGCAGTGTTGTGCCAACATCAAAGTAGGTAGAAAGTTACTTTGTTTCTCCTTTGCTGTCTGTACCTTACCCAACGTGCAAGATCTGCAGCAAACAAAAAAGTAGAGTAGCCACACTGTACAGTAAAAAAGAAAAGAAAAAAGAAAAAAAATACATATATATATATATATAATTTCTTGAGTCCCAAACCCCATACATCACATGCTAGATTCAATAGATGGTTACTGCTCTAAAAAACAAAACGGGTAGGAAAGTGACAAATTATAACTATGCCATATAAGTGAGTGGATACAGAGGAAGAATCCTAGTAGCAGGCAGAAGAATAGATTTTAATTTTTCACAAGGTTCAGAATATTTAATAAATGCTAGAAAGAAATCTTATTTACAGCACATGGGTGGCTGCTAGAGACTGAACATCGTTACAGAAATCGTACTTTACAACTCTATCTGCAAGAAAGAGATTTGAGAAACACCCACGTGGTTATTGAGTGGGACAATGCTGGTCACATGCTCCACATTTTGACAAAACTTGTGTCTGGATAGATTTTTACTTGTTTAAGGATAGTTATAAAGGAAATACCATATTGGAACATAAAGGAACATTCTACAAGGTTAGGGTTAGAGGGTATATTAGTTTTCTATTGCTGTTATAAAAAATCGCCACAAATTTAGTGGCTTAAAACCATACAAATTTATTATCGTACTGTTTGGGAAGTCATAAGTCTGAAATGGGTCTCATTGGGCTAAAATGAAGGTGTCCGGAGTGATGCATTCTTTCTGGAGGCTCTATGGAAAAATTCATTCCTTTTCCTTTTCCGTCTTACAGAGGCAACCAACATTTCTTGGCTCGTGGTCGCCTTTCTCCTCCAAACTCAGCATACTACCACATCTTTGTCATGCTGCTGTCTCTCTCGTCCTTTCTTTTCTGCCCCCACTCCCATTTATAAGGACCCTTGTTAAGGGCCCATTAAACCTGGCCTGTTGATCCACTGTAATCTACCCATTTCAAGGTCAGTTAGCAACCCTAATTACACTGGCCACCGTAATTCTTCTTTGCCATGAAATTTTTTTTTTTCTTTGTAGGTACAGGGTCTCCCTTTTTTGCCCAGGCTGGTCTTGAACTCCTGGCCTTGAGCAATCCTCCCACCTCAGCCTCCCCAAGTGCTGGGATTACAAGTGTGAGCTACAGTGCCCAGCCTGCCATGTAATTCTAACATATTCATGGGTTCTGGGGATTGAGACTTGGACATCTTTGCATAACTATTATTCTGCTTGCCACAGAGGGCACTATAATTGAGACTGTTTCAAGTTCAGAGCTCTACAAATTATTTATTATAAGAATCAGAAGAAAATTTCAGAAATGGAAATCTTCAGAAAAGTGCTTTTTCATAGGTAAATAACAATATACTTTCTGTGATAATTGCTCATGTTATTTCTTCCTTCTTTTATAATTATTGTTATATCATGTAGATGCTCTGTAACAATAGGAAATAATAGTAATGATGAAGAAAAAGGCAAGAGACCAGGAAAAAACCCCAAAACAATATCAATGATGTAAAAATTCAATAAGATGGCTGGGTATATAATTAATATATGGAAATTATGACATATATATGCACATATACAATGTGATTTATATTTGTGTATATATAATATGCATGTATATATAATTGCATACATTATATATCATATAATTATTTACATGTATAATATAATTTTTATATATATTTAGAAATATTTTGGAAGAAAAGGCCTCATATAACTATGAAGAGAAACCTCATATGTAAAACAATATTCTTGAAGCATTATTACAATAGAAAATGATTAGAAATTACCTAAAAATTTTATCAATATCTAGCAATGAAATAAACTGATGATAAAGAATATATATTTTCATGTCGTACGCTCAAATGGCAACGTTTCCAGTTTTTGGCATTAAGTATCTTGCTGGCTTTTTGTTTGAGAACTAAATTTACTTGAGGGATAGGAAAATGGAGAAAGCTACTTTTCTACAAACTCAAGTCTTTGAAGATAAATATTAAATACACTCATATGCACACTAACAGACATTCATTTCATATAGGCATAGAAAATATTATATTAAGGACAATATTAATAGAGTTTAACTCTAGTGAATGAAAATTAGATTCAGATAAAAGGGGGAAATACCACTTTTTAATAATCTGTACTTATAGATTTTACCATGAATATGATTAATTTCAAAATGGTAAAGTCATTACATTTAAAAATTCAGTAACAAGATCAAAGAATTGATACTTCTAATCATCTAGGCAGTGATATGAATGGCAAACATGAAGAACTCTTTAAGAAGACAAAGAAAAATCATAAATAATGTTGAAACAGTGAAAGAGAAAAGACAGGTGGGAGGTAAAACAAAGAACTAAAAAAACCAAACAATGATATTTCTACAGTAGGCCAAAAGTTTATACATGGAAGTGACTTTCAAATTCTAAATAGAATATTTTGCATTTTCTGATTTGAATTAAGACCTGTATATATAAATTGATGAATTCTAAACATTCCAGGCAAAATCAATTAATGAGCCATATCTGCATACCCATCCTTTGAATTAAAAAAAATCCTAGAAGAATTTAGTCCTATAGGAACTTTACCTATGAAGGTAAGCAAGAATTGAATTTCTCTGAATTACCTATGAAAACTTCCAAATAAATTGATTTGCAAAACTAAGGGGCAGAAATCAATCACTTTTGTAGTTTTGAGAAAAACAAATTATGGTCTTAATTTTTTTTTTTTCACCCAGACATTGGTTCATGTGCCAGCCAATGTGGCATGGAAATATCTAGAGCCACTGTTAATATCCCACTGTAGTAACTATTAATAAAACAGAGGAAATTGAAAAATGATGATAATCAAGTTACCTGCTTATTTAGCATCAGAATGTAAGCACTTGGAATGAGTACCATCATTTTTACTTCTAGGAAGATTATAATTGAGCAGAGTCAAGAGCACGGTATTATATTTATTAATAATATATGCAGAACTTCCACCATAGTCTCCACATGTGGTGTGTTCTAGTTTTTCCCACTCTGCAAAGCCTATCTCCAGCAGCAACAATAAGACTCATGATCTATGATGCTGTTTCTGCTATGTAGAGGTGAAAAATCAATGTGATAGAAAATTTATCATTATTAATATCAGCTAATATAATAACATACGTGTCCATATATATATAATGCTGTTATTCATGCTCAAATTACTTTTGTGTTGCCCTGCAGATCTATATGATTGATTAATTTTAAATTAAAAGTAAAGGAAGAAAATATAGTCCTTCGGGTGCTAAAAAGGCACTTTAAGGAAAAAATAAGAAGAATGGAAGTTTTAGAAATAAATTCTTGCATTTAATAAGTTTAGTTTTAAAATTTGAGACAGAATATTTTTCTTGAAGAATGCTTCTTCCCCAGGAGAAATATTAATATATTGCTACCTTTTATCCAAATCTATTTAGATATGTACGTCTTCATAGGAGCACAGTGGGCTCCATGGGTTCTATATAAACGAATCGTGCTTTGTTATACCTGTGACGATGGTTTGGGACGTATTTTTGATACCATTCTCAGTTTAGAGAGTGGGGTGAGCACCAGGTGACAGTTTGGGCTATTGTGAACTTTTCCACATATGATCTCCATCAATTACATCACCCACTTCTAGTTCTTTGATGTAAAACTAATAGTTTTTTTAGTCTTATGTAAAGGGCCACGGAGATGCAGATTTAAGAAAAGTCCCTACACTTTGCCCAATAGAAAAACCAGATAGTCACTGCAAGCCTCTTCTATTTAATTCTAAAGCTGCCACTTTTGAAAGTGACTGTCTTAGGTTATTTCTAAGAACAATACGTAGAATTTGTCCTTCAGAAATGCTTTGCAGTAAGATAAGCACTGTAGTCAAAGAGAGACCTTGCAGACCTTTAATAGGGTATTTTGTCTTTTCCCGGTAGCACGAAAAGAGTTGTGCCTGAACATAGAGGTTGTTCAATAAATATGTTTTTGCTAGAGCACAATTTTGGTGGCTGCAATCTGTGGAATGATGGCTTCTAAATTTTGACATGTGTGTTATTGGAACTTAATGAAGTAGAAATGATAATTCCTTTGTTCTGATTTTTACAAGGAAATGAATCGCTGGAAGTTTTCCAAACTCTTTTTGTGAATTGTTTTTTTCTTTCTTTCTGGGAGTATTGATCTGTCCTTTCAGATGTAGATCAGGAAACATGCTCTGTGGAGTAGAAAGTGAGCAGAAGAAAAGACAATAGTAAAAATGTTCCTAAATGAGGTGAGTAATCAGCACAATTTACAAGAGTTAAAGTTGCCACAGGAGCACATAGAAGAGAAAAGTTCACTGGCAGAATTAAGTAGGTTACACACGCACACACGCACATATACGTAAGCTTCCCAAGGTCAAAGATTCTTTTTTTCTCCTCTGTTTTTTTTTTTAACTGCTGCATCTCCGGGGCCTACAACTCTGCTATGAAACCAAGTCACTCTTTAGGACTGTGTGTCTGCATTTGTAAAGTCAGTTTCTGTTTAAATGGATTTTGAAGATACCAGAAATTTTGGAATTGAGACTGAGACTTTCCTTTGTTAACAAGAGGCAAAAGTAAAAGCCAATAAATAAAATAAAGAATGCCACACTTTAATTTCCAAAGATACTCCTTTTTTACATTGAGCATCTCTGAAATTAGGATGTATCTTAGAATCAATAGTAGGTCATATGTGAATTGCCAATGTTTAAAAAAATTGTTGGTGATATGTCAGATAACAGTGCATCTTAAACTAATGGCGCATCTTAGATATGATAAAATAGGGTATTTTGGAAGTGTGTAATATTTCTTTGCTTTGCAATTTATTAATTTTTTAATTTTCTGTGGCTGCAGATGTAGTTGCCTGGTGATTTATTTCAATTTGAGTATTCAAAGTTTGAAGGTGAACTCATTAACTGAGTAAGTGCATATCCATCTCACTCAGTGTATGGTACTCAGAGCATTAGGGGACTAAAGCCTCTCTCCAAGCTTTCTAACAGATTTGTATTATTTTGTAGAAAATTATATTGAAGTTGTTTAGGTTGTATTGTCAAATTTAACAATCATCAACTACTTTATCAACTTCAGTATAGTGGAGCTAAGTTTAAAGGTCACCTTTATATCTTTATGTGCCCTTTATATCTTATTCTCTTATTTTTACGCTTATTTAGATTCCAAATATACCTCGATTCTAAAGGGGTAAAGAAGGATGGCTTATTTGAAGCATCAGATGACAAAGGGATCCTGAACATCTGAAAACTAAAGAAAGATTTAAGATGATGCTAACCATTGCAGGCATTTTTGGAAGTTGTGCGTTTAATGAAAATTTTCTAAGAGATGACATTATTTTAGACAAAGATTTTAATATTTCCTCTTTTGGTTGCAAATGCCATCACATTTTATAGAAATGTTATGGATTTATAATACAATTTAATTAAATAACAGAATTGACAGCCAGGTGATCATCTCCATTGTTCTGTTTTTAGAAGAAGCGTTTCCCTTTCTGCTAGTTTGGAAATCACATTGAATTTTTCTCTAGGGTGACGGAAAATTTTCAGAACTTGGAGGATGAGTTTAACCCTTTCTAAGGTAGTTAAAATTCCCTTAAACAGTCAATTCATGTCTTCACTGTATACAGTTTGCATCCTACTGATAGTTTTTTCCTCTTTTGCTAAAATGCAATATGTATGCTTCTTCCTTGACAGATTTTTGAGACATTTTTTTCTTCATCTGAACTTGAATTCTTGTCCTGTGTTATTGCAGCCACGACTTCTTTGTTGAAGCATAGCTTATATTTAATTACTCATTTCCATTTAACGACATGAGATATGGCTTCCCATAAAGAGAAATCCTGAACGTTTCAGTTAGTATCATATTTTCCACGGCCCAATTCTCCACCTGTAATGTACGGTAGTGGTCATGGGTAGGAGGCCTCTACATAGCCTAGCTGAGCTAGGAAAGAGAGCGTTTGGTTCTCTACCTACTATGGAAGATGATTTAAAAAAAAAACCCACTTATTTCTGTTTTTCCTCTGGCTTTTCTCCAAATCAAAGGATGAAATAATATGTGAAAAGGAATGGAAGGAAGAGAAATTGTGACATGTTTGTGCAGAGAGAGGTAGTTCAACTTAAGAAAACTCCTGATATTTACTGACTTCCTGCACTACTCGACTAAATGATACATATCTTATTAGTATTCTCTCTTGTAAGTACTTGTTTAATTTCCAAAACAACTTTTTATGTTAGGTGTTAATATCATGCTTGCTTTAGAGATTAGACAATTTGAGCTGAGAATTTAAGTCACTTGCCCAAACTCATGCAGGTATCGTTAGAGTAAGGATTTGAAATGAGGTTCGTTTTGCTCTAAAGTTCGTATCCTCTTTATTATTTCTGTATCATGTTGAATGCATACAGTGAAGTTACTTATGCATTTAAAACATGGAAGTGACATTATTGAATTTTCATGTTGGAATACCACTCTTGTAGAAAGTGTAGAGACGGGTTAGATGCAAGGCAATAGTAACAGAGCCAAGACATCTTGAAAGTCAGTAAGGGAGTTAGTTCAGTAAGACGATTCATGCACGAATTAGGGCAGCAGTGATAACAATATTAATGATATTTATTGATAAATAATTTAAAAACTATTGTAATATTAGTATTGTTATATTTTTAATATTATTTATGGTATTTGTAAGTAATGAAAGACTAGATAACTTAGGCAATCCTCTGCTGAGGAAAACTTGAAAAGCTGGATTTAACAATAAAACTGAAACCCAGACTTAAAAAGGCATCAGACTGTTAATGAAGAAATACCAGCCCAGGATTCAAGGGCTACATTTCCACCAGATTATTGATTTTGCCTTGGATGGTCTCACGGAGTTAGTGTAACAGGGTTGGGACCCCAGGTCTCATCCAAAGCAGTGGTTCTAGTGAATAGCCTTTACCTTTAGTTGGGACTTGAAAAATTACCTTTGAAATAAAGAACCAGAAGTAGATTGACGTTTGCAGGGACCACAGCTCAGCTTTGAATCATTCTAATCTTTGGAAGTGAATTGAGGTGACCCCAGATTGCCACTACAACCAGGTACCTGACAAAAGTAGCACAATTCCTTGCCGGAAGAAGGTGATATCACAGGATCCAAGTAATTTTCTACAACAATTTTACAAATATAATGTCTGACATGAAAAAGGAATCAGACACAAGGGAAAATGCCGCAAAAAAGCAGACAATAGAAACAGACTCACAAATGCCCTAGATAATGAAGACACAGACTTTAAAATAACTCAGCTTCTCTCCTGGGGTAGAATAGAAATTATTGAGAATTTTGGGGAGAAAATTGTCAACTATTTTTAAAAACAAAATATTGTAACTGAAAACTACAATATTGTTACTTAAGATTATCAAAGGATGGTTTTTAGGAGACAAAACACAAATGAAGAAGAAATTTATGAGCTGAAATAATAAGTCAGGAGGAAAAAAAGAAAATATAAAATATAAAATAGATCAATATGGTAAGAAAATCCAAACTTTGTAGTTGAAGTTGCCAGAAGGAAAGAAGAGAAAAAATCAGACATATGCACTATTTGAAGAAATGTTTTGCTGATATGTATATTATATGTATATATATATAAATTAATAGAGGACATCCTGCAATAGAGCTAAGAAGCTCTATGAATGAGAAAAACCCAAATCACAGTATACATCTTACAGCTGTGAATTTTATAACTGGCTAAGAGAGTGAATCAGATAGTAGTAATTTTCAAAGGTCACATTCCGTAGTTGTCTTACTGACATTTCACTTTGCCAATGGTGGGTGTTTACCGCATATGTTTTCAACCTACAGCCACTCTGGCCAAGCTATGTAGAAGAAACTTTGGGACCTTGAATGTTCATTTGTGTATATTAGCAGATCCAAGACAATTTTTTTTAAAGAAAAAATCCCATTACTGTCACCAGATATTACCTTGGTTTGACTCAGAATGGCTTGTGATGGCCTTCGATTGTGCTGGTTATAATCTCCCTGTCTTAGACATTCACACTGTGAACTGCTTGAGTGACTTGCAGACGTCCTAAAGTAAAAATAAACTGCTTCATTTAGCTAAGCCTTAAACTTTCCAAGCTTGACATCAAAACCCTTTTTGTGTGTAACAGGAGTGATCCTGGGACTCCCCTTGGAGAATAGGTTCAATTCAATTCTACCCTTGCTAAGATAAGGACAGTATCGAACACTTATTAAAGTGTTAAAGTGAAGTTCTCAAGTTCCCACAGTGAAGAGCAGAGCAAGGAATAAAAGTTTACGTGCTTGTTATTTGATTTGATTTTTGTTTTTCTTTTAGTTTGGCACAGTTTTTTTCTAAAAAACACATGCATCTATTAAAGTAAATTTAAAAATCCTAAAATCCTCAGTCCCACTAGCCAAATGAAATCATTTGTGACCCTCTCAGTTATATCTTCTAGAGGCAATCTCTGTATTTCTAAACGAAATGCATATATATATATATAGATGTGTATGTGTATACACAGTTATATATGTGTATAGTTGTATATGTATATATAGTTATACATTCTATGATCTATACAATAATTAGCTATTATATATTATATATAATATATATTAACTATTATATATAGTATTATGAATTACTGATTCTAGACTACATCTGATTATTTACATCTATGTTAGATTATGACTTAGTTCATCTCATCCTCTGGCTTCTCAAATGAATCATAATGTTAATACGTTAGTTAAATCACAAAGTATTTAGAAGCAAATTGTTCAATTTCCGAATATCTAAGAATTTTCCAGATCTTTTTGTAGTCAAGACTCTGATTTCTGTTTTGATGTTCAATCATACACAGCTTGGAAGCCCCACTCTCTTTGCCTTTTGCCCCACTTCTGGGAATACTGGTAAGACATCCTGGGAACTCTCTCCCTTGGCATCGACAGGGAAGTTCAAACCATGCAAATCCCTCCCTGGCTTCACCCCCTAATTCAGTAAAAGCTAGAGCCATCTACTCCCCTCACTGCTGTTTCACTCCAGAAGGAAGCTGAGCCCTTCCCTTGGAGAATACTTTCGCTACTTACTATATGAGTAATAAATGTTATTTCATATTCATTGGTGTCTATGCGTCATTCCCCTGGCATCCGTAATTTCCTGGTCACAGGGCTGCCCAGCTTCCAGCAGAGTATTCTAGGTTCTCAAATAAAACACTTATTGCTATTGATTTAATTTCATTGTGGTAAAGAGGATATGATTGCAGTCCTTTTATAACCAGGTGAGATTTGTTTTAGCATCCAGTATATTTTCCATTTGGGGTGAACGTTTCATGAATACTTGAAAATAATGTGTTTCCTGCTCTTTTGGGGATGAGGATTCTACAAATCTCAAAGTAGATCAAAGTGGTTGATAGCATTGTTCAAGGTTTCTGTATTCTTACTAATTTTATTTCCACATATTCTATCAATTACTGAAAGAGAACTGTTTAAGTCTCCAACTAGAATTTTAGACTTCTCTATTTCTACTTTCAGTTCCATCAGTTTTGGGTTTATATACACTGGAGATCTGTTGTTATATGTACACACATTTACCATTAATTTCCTTGATAAATTGATTTCTTTATCATTAGGTAATTTCCTGTTTTACCTCTGGTAATGATTCTGATTACTTAGTATGACACTAATGGAACCACTCTGGTCTTCATTTGATTAGTGTGTGTGTGTGTATATATAAAAAAATAACACACTAATATATCTATATATCCCCTCCCATACTTTAACTTATTTATGTCTTTATATTTAAAGTTTTTTCCTCTACAACATATAATTGGATCTGCTTTTTTATCCAGTCTAACAATCTCTGCTTTTTATTTGTGCTATTTAGGTCATTTACTCTTAATGTAATCATTGACATGATTAGATTTGA
>RJWJ010016166.1:0-34919 GCA_004363605.1 Indri indri
TGCGTGGGTGTGAATGCAGCTGAGCGTGTCGTGGGTGTGAGTTCGGCTGTGTGTGCGTGGGTGTGAATGCAGCTGAGCGTGTCGTGGGTGTGAGTTCGGCTGTGTGTGCGTGTGTGTGAATGCAGCTGAGCGTGTCAGGGGTGTGAGTTCGGCTGTGTGTGTGTGGGTGTGAATGCAGCTGCGTGCCGTGCCTGTGGGTGCGGTGGGGCGCCTGGGCAGTGTGAGCAGCTGTGAGCCAGGCCTGCCTACCCTGTCTCTGCTTCACTGGCTGCGTCTGTGGTTGTCTCTGTGTGCACATCCCATGTGTAGGTGTCTGTGTGCAGCCAGGCCATGGGGGGCCCTTGTGCCTACTGTGCCCACGACACCCGCATGAGCCATCATGTCCCAGACAGCTGCTCTGTCGGGGGTGGTCTCCTGTCCTGGGTGTCCCGCAGTGTCTCTGCCTGCCCAGGCACCCCCATAGCCCCTTCCTCACTGTGATCCCCCCAGGCGCACACAGATTCCCTGAACACGCTCGTGGCGCTGCACCAGTTGTACCAGTACACACAGAAGTACTATGACGAGGTAGGGTCCTGGTCCTGGGGTGGGAGTGCCGGGCAGCCCCTCCCTGGCCTGCAGTCTGACGGGACCCCCCCTCAGATCATCAATGCCTTGGAGGAAGACCCCGCTGCCCAGAAGATGCAGCTGGCTTTCCGCCTGCAGCAGATTGCGGCTGCGCTTGAGAATAAGGTCACCGACCTCTGAACTCTGTCCTCTAATGCTGCCTTGGGCACAGGTGCGTGATGCCCACGCAGGAATGGGGCAGCCCCTCGGGGCGAGGCCACATGGTCTGTGGCTGAGCACCCCTCTGTCCCCAGCAGGATGTGCCCCAGCATCTGGAGAGGGTGCAGCAGGGGCCCCACCCCGAGCTGTAGCCAGTAGCTTCTCTCCTGAGCAATACTGCCCGGGCGCCCACACCAGCACCAGCTCCTCCTGCGGAACCACCAGCGGTGTTGTGTCCAGTCCTCTGAGTGATTTGCAAACGTGCCTTATGATGCCACACTGGGGCAGTCGGGCCTCAGCTCCCCCCACGCACCAGCAGCCACCTCAGATACCCTGGGCTTGGCCTCTGGGTGGGGTCTGAGTGCCTGTAGCCCCCGGGACAAGTTCCCAGACCTTGTGTCTGTCCGTCCAACAGGATGGAAAGAGGAGAAAAAGCGGTACGATGCCTTCCTGACCTCACCCGGCCTCCCCAGGGGGTGCCAGCACTCTGGGTGGACTCAAGGGCCACTGGGGCCCACCTCAAAGGTGGACGTCAGACGTCGGGACCCAGGTGGCCAGAGGGGGCCCAGCAAAATGGGGGTCCTGGAGGCCCTGCCCTGGTCTGGGGGGCTGGGGGCAGCTCCACCAGGACCTCACCCTTTTTGTAAATTTTGTTCATTGTAAATCAAATACAGCTCTCTTTTTCACTCTGCTGGTTGACTGGGTTCCTCTGGGGCCACCCATCTGTCCCTACTCTCCCACCCCTTGGAGGGGCACAAGGTAGTGCCCTGCTGGGCCCCACCAGGCGCTGGGCTGGACTGCCTGTGAGCCCCTGTCCTGACCTCGTGTTCTCAGGAGGAGGAGTAAGAGCACCACGCAGCACGGCTTTAGTAGCTGCGCGACAGAGGGCCTGAGTCCTGCTGATCGTGGCCGTGGCAAGAGCTCAGCTGCTTCTCAATCCCGTGAGCCACTCCAGGGTGACTCAGGACCTAAGCAGGACTCCAGGTCCATGTGCCTGAGAGCGAGTGGCACCTTTGCTGATGGGGGAGTGGGCTATCCTGGATGCTGGCAATGGGGTCTGCTCCCAAATCCAATGAAAGGGCTCAGGGCAGGTGGAATTGAGATGTGCCCCACAGGGTGCTAGCACGCGGGACTTCGCTCACCCAACACATCTTTCCTGAGCGCCCGCCGTACACCAGGCACTGTCCTGGCACCAGGATTACAGTATCACACAGGACAGATGGGGCTCTCTCGGGCTTCCCTTGTGTGCCATGAATCCCAGCCCAAGCAGAAAGGGGGTTTGGCAGCCCATGAGGAGGTGAATATCTAGCTTCGGATGCGGCTGGATCCAAATGCTCAAGTCTTGGGTTCCATCTGTCTGAACTGCTTCCCAACCTGTGCTGGCTCATCCTCAGGCGGCCCTAGTCCCTGTCTCCTGCTCTGGGCACATGGTGGCTGGTAGTCTCTTTCTTGATGGGCAAGGCTGATCCTGGGGCCCCAGGACTGGGGCAGCCCCATCCAAGCCACAGGGAAAAGGGGTGGCTGTCTCTCCCCCAAGAAGGGGGTCCAAGGCAAACAGCTGACATCCCTGCTCCAGGCCCCCTGAAATGGCACTGCTGCTATGGCCCAACACTGGGCGTCCCTTCCCAGAGACCTGGCTGGTCAGGAAATCTGAACAAGGTTCTGTGAAGGAAGCCAGAGTGCCGGGGTGGGGCACAGTCTGGGTGTGCTGAGTGGGGTCTCAGGTGGGGACAGGGAACCCGGAGGCCTGGCTTCCAGACTGGATCCCTGGAGACCCACCCGCCCCTTCCCCACCACACAGCCAGGAGAGAAGGGAAGGGTCAGTGAGCCCCCACCCACTGTGAAGTTTGGGGATGGGGTGAGGCTACAGGTCCGACAGTCCAGTGCCCAGGCAGGGGTCCAGTGAGGGGTAGAAATTAGGCATAGATGTTGGGGTGCATGCGGTGAGCAGGCCGGCCCGAGTGGTCAGAATAGTGGCAGACAAGGGGTGGCCCACCCTGTTGTTTACATCCCATCCTCCTCCCCTGTAGTGGGAGGAGGCAGAGCCGGTATGAGAAGGTGGTGCACAGCCGAACAACCTCTCCAAGCAGAAAACAGCCGAAGGTCACATCTGGCCTGCACCACCATCACCTGGTCCCTGGTGAACAAGGCCGGATCTGTCTTTTAGGAAGTTCTTCCTGAGCACCAGGATGGGCACAGCCAGGGGGCTGAGAGGGAACACAGACGACCAGTGGGGGAGCAGACATGGAGAGAAGGGGTGGGTGTTGATATTTAGGGGTGACAGTGGGTCACAGCCCAGGGTGGAAGGAAGCTCTTCCTTCCACACAGCCCCGCCCTGCCCCAGGCACCCACTCTCCAGGCCCCACCTCTCCCACCACCACCTCCCTTCAGTTCTGGACTCAGCGCAGCCCTCCGCTGCCTGTCCTTGCAGGGCACTGCCGGCCACCTGAAACGCCGGCGGTCGCTCCCCTGCAGTGCTAGGACCACACCGTCCCCAGCAGGCACGGCGGAGGCGACCCCTGCGAGGGGCTGCAAGCACACTGGGGACTCCCAGTGCAGGTTTACTGAGGACCCGCTGAGTGGGGCCGGGCCCGGCCTGCAGGAAGGCCGCTGGGCTCTGGTCGGCGCCCACCACTCACCTGGCGGGGACTCCCAGCGGGTCAGCAGACCCCACCCCTCATCTCCCCCGACCCCCGGGGAGAGGGAACCGAGCCGCCCTGCCTCGGGGAGGTGGGGGCGGGGCCGGTCGCCCTGGGAACGGGCTCAGCCCCGCCCGGCGCGGCGCGGTGCAGACAAAGGCCGCTCCTCCCCTGAGGCCGCGGCCGCGGTTCCCACCGCCCGGGCTCGCTGCGGTCCGGCCGCGGAAGCTCCGCGAGCTCCGCGCCAGGCCTCGGCCGCTAAAAGGCACCCCGGGGCGGAGGGGCGGCGGGGGTGGGGACTCCCCTGCCAGGCCCCTGGTCGGACAGCAGCTCGCAGAGGGGAAACTGAGGCCCGGGGTGGCTCGGGACTTCGCCAAGGTCGAGCGAGAGGGGCCGGCGCGGTTCGGACTCGGACCTACGTCCTCGGCCACTCGTCGGCGCGACGGTCCGGATTCGCCCATTTGTCTGGACATGTTTTAATTCGGTTGCCAATATTTAAAAACGAAGAGATTTAACACTGAAACGGATTTTGATGTTAAGAAAAGTTTTCCAGGCAACTTGGAGCCTGATTTCCCACTTTCCCTGGGTGGGGGAGGCGGCCCCACCACGGAGCCCCCCTCCCCCACACTGCGCTGCCCCTGGGGCGGAGGGTCGGGGCCTTTCTCCGCCGGGCGGCCGAGTCCCGGTCGCCGTCGAGTGGCAGCCAAAACAGATGTGCGCACAGGCGCCCGGGAGCCTGGACAGGGCGCTCTCCCCTGGTCACTGTGAAAGCAGCCGTGAGAGCCAAGCCCTCCAGGCCGGGAGGAAACGCGGCTGGCCTTGCAAACCAGGCGGCTCCTGGCACCTGGGAAAGCCAGGGTGGGCTGCCTGGAAGAGGGGACAGCCGAGGAGGAGGAAGAAAGGTGCTGGGCGCCAAAGAGGACCCATCTGGGGCTGATTCTCGTGGGTACAACACCCCAAAGGCCCCTGGCGACGCCGCTGTCCCTGGTCCTGACAAGCCCGGCCCAGCGGTCACACCACTCCCCAGCGCGGCGCCAACGACGTCAGACCCGGGAGGGCTCCGAGGAGGCACACGCGACCGCCAAGGCCGGAACGTCCTCCGCGGGGGGGAAGCCAGGCTGGCCCGGGCACCGTCATATGCCCAGCACGGAGGGGCCCTATCCAACGCCTTTTTGGCTAATTTTTAACCAAGTGCCCAGTTTTTATTAGGTGGTATTTTCCGTCTCGATGGAAAAACACTCCCCATGGTTCGCCCCTGGCTGCTTCGCCTTTGACGGTTCTCCCTCCCTCTTGGGGGGTCGCTGGGGTAGTGGGCGCAGGGCCCGAACGGGCGGCGCCGGGTGGGGACCGGACGCGGGCACAGAATGGGGAAGTACGCGGCCCCAGGAGGTGAAAGCGGGAGGGAGGATGTCAGATCCTCGCCGCCCGCCCCCCGCCCCGGCTGGTTTCCGCTTTGCCGCCGCCTCGGAGGGGCAGGAAGCCACGCGTTTGTCCCGGGGAGCCCCCCCGCCCCCCCGCCCGGGGAAATCCGTCCCGTCCCGGCCCCGCCCCGGAGCCCCGCCCCGCCGCCCCTGCAGCCGCGCTCGCTCCGCTCGGCTCCGGCGCGGGCGCGGGGCGCGGGGCGCGGGGCTGGGCCGAGCGGCGGCCGCTCCGGACATGTCGGGCCCCCGCGCCGGCTTCTACCGGCAGGAGCTGAACAAGACGGTGTGGGAGGTGCCGCAGCGGCTGCAGGGCCTGCGTCCGGTGGGCTCCGGCGCCTACGGCTCGGTCTGGTAGGGGCGGGGCAGAGGAGGGGACCGGGGAGGGGGGCTGGGACGGGCTCCAGCGTACGCCCCCTCCCCGCCCGGCGTGGGGTTCCCGGCACGGGGAGGGGCCTCGCCCTGCCTCCGCCCCACGCCCTGCGCGGATCAGGGGAATGAACGGGGCGGGGGGAGGGGGCGTGAAGGAAACTTTCCTCCAAGAC
Organism: Indri indri; assembly: GCA_004363605.1. Taxonomy (NCBI): domain Eukaryota; kingdom Metazoa; phylum Chordata; class Mammalia; order Primates; family Indriidae; genus Indri; species Indri indri. The sequence goes on from RJWJ010016166.1 coordinate 5,365, forward strand.
GCTGCTCCTGGTGGCAATGGGGGGGGGGGTCCTCCGGCCCCGCCCGATTCGGAGGGTCCCCTACCCGGCTCGAATACTGGGGCGTCACAGCTGGTGGGAGGCTGGGTCCCCGGGCTCCTAAATGTCTGACTGGGTCAAGGGCTGGGCAGCCCCGCTAGGGCTAGCAGGTGGCCCCGCCCGGGTGGGTGCTATTGTTTGAAAAGGGAAAGCGCAGCTAGGGGGAGATAGAGACCTCTCCCCTTAGGATGGCCTCAGGCTCCCCAGTGGGTCCTGCCCACCCCCACCACCCCGTGTTTTCTGGAGTCTCAGACTCCAGATGGATTTAGGCCTGAACAGAGATGCCTCCATTTCCTTACAATCCCTGGGGCGTCTACACCCCACCCACTTTTGCCCCAACCTATGGCGCTCAGACCACAGCCTCCTAGCCTAGCTAGCCCTTGGGGTCCCCACAACTGGCCTGGGGCCCAGACAGACCATGGAGTCTGGATTGGGGGGGGGTCCAGATTAGGTTGAGGCTTCCGTTAACCTGGAACCGGTTCTGCAGGGGGCTAAGGATGAGGTGGTTATGTGGAGCCCTAAATTGCATCTTTGATGTTGACAGTGGGGCTGATCCCGGGTGTGGACATTGAGAGGTGCTGCCTCCCCCAGCACTCAGCTGGGTCCTCACTGAGGCCAGTGCCAGAGAGCTGCTGTCCACTGCGGTCGTTGTGGAGGTGTGAAGGCAGAGGTGGTGGGAAAGAGTGCTGCTCCAGGACATTGCAGATCAGGAGGGGACTCCTCAGGGCTCCTCCAGAAGCGGAGCTCAGGAGCCTGCAGCAGGGGCTGGGGTCCCAGGGCAGACTCCTGTCTTGCGCTATCCTTTGCCTGCTATCAGAAGCCTCACGCAGGTCATTTACCCATTCCAGCACAGGCCTGTCTTATCTGTAAGGCCTCAAGGGTGGGAAGAGGGGTGGGGATAAAGCAGGAGTGGCCACAGGGGCCTGGCTGGACTCACCTCTGGGACTCCACATCTGGGAGTTCCTGAGGGGGTGTCAAGTTCCCGGGTGAAGCCCAGTCTCTCTCTGCTGACCCCTGGTCCCCTTTGCTCAGTTCCACTGCTGAGGCTGCTGATAGGGTCAATTCCCTGTCACTGGACTACACAGATAAAATCAGTCAAAAGGCTCTGCTGCCCCACAGGAGGGGCCACTCCCCTCACCTCCCACCCCAGGAGTGACGTGAACCTTCCCCCGCAAGTCACAGGCTTGGGGGGCACAGATGCCCCAAGCACCTAGTTTCCTCTCCTGCACCTCCACCACCCATGAGCACCCCAGACCCAGAAGGGCCGCCCCTCTTCCCCTAGTGTGGGCATGGGGGTGGCCTAAGTCTCCACTCACACTTAGGAGGGCCTAGATGCCCAGAGATGGGGCAGACGCAGGAGAGAGGGGATGAGCCCTCAGCAGGGCTCCAGAAGTGGCTTCATATCTGCGTGCTGATCCTAGGGCAGTGGGACCTGGGGAGGGTGGGCGTGATCCTGTCCCACCTGCATATGAGGATGACAGTGGTGACTGCTGCCTCTCCAGCGAAGAGTAGGTGGGTGAGGAGGCTGGTGTGGAGGTGAAGGGTCTGGACTTCTGGAAGCAGAGCCGGAAGGGTGGGATAGAACCTCCAGAGGCCACTCTCAGCTGGACATTTCTACTGTCCAGTTTTTCAGTTGCAGATAACGGTGCAATAAACACCGCTCACCAATATTCCCTCCACATTTTGAATATTGGGAGGCACTGGGGAGAACTCGCCAGCGGCTGTTTCCCTGACGTGCTATTTGGCACGCTGGCTGGAGGGGCCTCTCTTCGGCTTTGAATGCGGGTCCTGGGTTGGGGGCGAGGGACAAGAGACGACCCAGGACCTTGCGCGGCGAGCACTGGCATGGCGGGCCAGCTCCGAGGGGCTCCTTCCCAGCGGACGCGCGGAGGGCCGGTCGGAGGGACGCAGGCCCGGGCCCACGGAGCGCCTGCGCGCGGGCGGCCGCCCTCGGACCCCTCTGGCCGCCGCGCCCGACCCGGCCTCCGCCGCCACCTCACTGGCCGCCCGCCTTCCAGTTCGGCCTACGACACGCGGCTGCGCCAGAAGGTGGCGGTGAAGAAGCTGTCGCGCCCCTTCCAGTCGCTGATCCACGCGCGGAGGACGTACCGAGAGCTGCGGTTGCTCAAGCACCTGAAGCACGAGAACGTGAGCGGGGGCGGGCCCGCGGAGGGCGGACCAATGGGGCGGGCCCGCGGAGGGCGGACCAATGGGGCGGGCGCGACCCTGAGGGCGGGCCCACGGAGAGCGAACCAATGGGGCGGGCCCACGGAGGGCGGACCAATGGGGCGGGCGCGACCCTGGGGGCGGGCCCCGGGGGGGCGGACCAATGGGGCGGGGCGGGCCTGAGGAGGGCGGGGCCTGGATCCGGTGGGGCGGGGCCTGGACGCTGAACGGCGGGGCAGGGGTTCGCTGCCCGGTCCTGACTCCCCTCGCCACCCAGGTCATCGGACTTCTGGATGTCTTCACGCCGGCCACGTCCATCGAGGACTTCAGCGAAGTGTGAGCGGCCGGGCGGGCGAGGCAGCGGCCCGGGAGCGCGTTCGGGGAGGGGGCGGCAGGCTGGGTCCTGACCCCTGACCCGCCCCAGGTACTTGGTGACCACCCTGATGGGCGCCGACCTGAACAACATTGTCAAGTGCCAGGCGCTGAGCGACGAGCACGTCAAGTTCCTGGTTTACCAGCTGCTGCGCGGGCTCAAGGTGGGCGCACCGGCTTCCCGGGCCCCCGGGGGTGGCGGCGCGGGGCGGGGGCGGAAGCCTGGCGCTCAGCGATCTCCTCCCTGCAGTACATCCACTCGGCCGGGATCATCCACCGGGTAGGTGCCGCCGCGGGTGAGGGTCGGTCCGAGGGCTGGCGCGGTTGCGCCTCCTGCGCTCACGCCCCCGCGCGCCCGTGCAGGACCTGAAGCCCAGCAACGTGGCTGTGAATGAGGACTGCGAGCTCAGGGTGAGGGGCTCAAGGGCCCTGGGGTGGCGGGGGCATGGGGCAGCGTCTATGGGGACACGCTGAGAACCCCTCCCGGTCTCTCTAGATCCTGGACTTCGGGCTGGCGCGCCAGGCTGATGAGGAGATGACCGGATACGTGGCGACGCGCTGGTACCGGGCACCTGAGATCATGCTGAACTGGATGCACTACAACCAGACAGGTGTCTAGGGTGGGTGGGCAGGCGGAGTTCACACCTAGGCCTGGGGAGGGTGGAGCCAAAGGCCGAGGACCCTGGGAGGGGCATGCCCAGTCTTGGTGACAGACCTTCAGAGGGGCATGGTGGGTATCCTCTGGCCTTTGTGACCCGAGCTAACTCCTGCCCCTGCCCAGAGTTGGGTATAGAGAAGGATGGAGTCTGCCAGTCTTTGGGCCTGGCTGTGACCTAGGGTCTACTGCGCTGGCTCCTCCCAGCTCCCAGAGGAGGGGTTTGGGGCGGGCAGACTGACAGAGGTCCCGCCCCTCCCCCCCAACAGTGGACATCTGGTCTGTGGGCTGCATCATGGCTGAGCTGCTCCAGGGAAAGGCCCTCTTCCCGGGAAATGACTGTATCCTTGGCCCAGGTTGGGGAGCAGAGTCAAACCGGGGTCCCCTCCTGTAGGGAGGGAGCTGGCTATGGCCCTTTTTGGCAGGTCTCGCTTCCTTTTGCCTCCCCATATTATGCCACCGTGGGCTTGCTGTCCTCAGCTGTAGGCTCTGGGCAGTGCCCCAAGATCTTGTGTCTGGGGGCCGGGAAAGGTCCATGGCTGGCCAGTGGGAGTTTCCTGAGCGAAGTAGACATTGACCAGCTGAAGCGCATCATGGAAGTGGTGGGCACACCCAGCCCAGAGGTTCTGGCAAAGATATCTTCAGAACATGTAAGTCAGTGCCCAACCAGCCACCAGCTCCCTCTGCTGATCAAGCCCCCAGATCCTCTGGAGGAGAGGGTGGCCTGAAAATATGGGGACCAGATGGGAACATGGGGCATGGTGGGGTAGAACCCAGGGTAGGCATGCAACCCCTTTGGTGAAACAGGTGGACGGGGAAGACATTCCTGGCATAAGGGACAGTGAGGGACAAACGGTGCCCTGGCTGTGGGCAGTGGAGGGGCAGAAAAAGCTCTGGACCCTGCTCCTGCAGGCCGTATGGGGAGGAGGTCTGGTCTGCCTGCGCCCTTGCCCAGGCCTGTTGGAGTGAATGAGTCTAGGGGCTTCTCTCGGAAAGCCCTGTGCCCAGTTTGGGGCCAGGGAGGGAGGAGGTGAACAGCCCCCAGGTCCTTCTTATGTGCCCCCAGGCCCGGACATACATCCAGTCCCTGCCCCCCATGCCCCAGAAGGACCTCAGCAGCATCTTCCACGGAGCCAACCCTCTGGGTGAGGACTGGCCCTGGGGCTGGACTGGGCTCCACATCAGATTTTGGATGCAGAGCTGACCCCCACCGGCCCCCTTGCAGCCATAGATCTCCTTGGAAGGATGCTGGTGCTGGACAGTGACCAGAGGGTCAGTGCGGCGGAAGCCCTGGCCCATGCCTATTTCAGCCAGTACCATGACCCTGAAGATGAGCCAGAGGCAGAGCCCTATGATGAGAGCGTCGAGGCCAAAGACCGCACGGTGGAGGAGTGGAAGGGTGGGCATGGGGGTGCCCAGGGGCCTGGTGTGGGCATGGGGTGTGGGGCGGGGCCTGGGACTGCATCTGCACCCCTGGAGGCAATGCCCCAGATCCTGCCCAGAGTGTCCTGGGAGGAGGAACAACACACCCCCTACTCCAGAGTCGGGCAGGCAGAGGTGGGGGCGTCTAGCAGAGGGCAGGCTCTGGCTCCCAGCCTCGAGTTGAGGCTGTGCTCAGAGGGTGGGGGCTGGGCTGGGCAGCACAAGCTGACCTTTCCCCTCACTCCTAGAGCTCACCTACCAGGAAGTCCTCAGCTTCAAGCCCCCAGAGCCTCCAAAACCGCCGGGCAGCCTGGAGATCGAGCAGTGAGGCACTGCCCAGCAGCCACCCTGAACCTGTGGGGGCCAGAGCCTGCATCCTCCCTCCGTGGGGCAGGTTTCCTCTGCACCCCTATGGCCGGGCAGCCCTGACCCCTGGTCTGGGACCCCATGCCTTGAGGAGAGTCTACACACATGCGACTGCACAAACCTTTGTGCACGTGTGCTTGCCATGTGTAGGAGTCTGAGCACAGGTGTCCCTGGGTCTACCTTGGTCCTCCTACCCGCTCCTGGCCACAGGGCTTTCCCTTGGGACCTGCCTCTGGGGTGCCTGGATGCCACAGGGATCCCCCTGGGGAGTGTGTCTGTCTGTGGATCTCCTCTGGCTCAGAGAGCTATGGGGGGTGCACTGGGGCCAGGGTCTCAGTGGGTAGAGCTGCTCAGCCTGGAAGTGGGGGCTGCCCTGGTGGTTGCTGAGACCCACAGACCCAAGAGCTGAGGCAGGGCCGGTGCACCACCAGGCTCAGCAGGGTCTTCCCTGTGGGGGTGGCAGGGCAGGACAACCACTAGATGTCAAATGGAGAAAGGCTGCCTGGAACCTTGTGCCACCTGTGGGGTCTGTGGGCACATGGACATGAGCATGTGGTCCCAGTGTTCACACGTCAGGACGTGTGCTGGGCAGGGGAATCTGTGGGCACGAAGGGCCAGTAGCCATGTCGGGCAGGGGCCTGAGTTTGGGTGGGTGTGCTACTGTCTCCCCTCCCCTTAGTTCCCGATGCCACAAGGGGTGGTGAGATCCAGGCTAGGGGCTCCAGTGGGCCAAGGGGGCAGCCACTTGGGGGCTTTCTCCTGGGAGCTCCAGCTGGTCCCTGAGGCATGAGGCACACTCCAGTTGTTGGGGCCGGGGCTGGGGTGCAGCCTCGAGGACACTAAGGCAGGCAGCACGCATGGATGTGGACTTGGACACCTTTGCCCGGACCTCAGCCCAGAGCTGACCGCCTCCACTGCTCTCTACCTCTGCCCTTGTGGTGGCTGCAGCTGGAGGTCCGAGGGGCTCTGGTCTGTGGGTCAGCTCCCAGAGTGGGGTGAACGGATTAACTTCTGGGACAGGACTGCCCAGACACGTCGGGTGTGGCTCCTCCCTGGAGAGGTGGTAGCCTCTTGCCTGGAGGGGTCCAGGGAGGTCTGGGGCCAAGTGCCTGCACCAGGGGTGCACAATAAAGAGGATCCCTCCTGCTCAGCTTGCGTCCCAGGCTCCAGGCCCTGCTGTCCCTGCTGTCCCGCACATCTCCAGCTGGCCTGGCTCCCCCAGAGGCCTGCAGTGGCCAGATCCCTCGGGCCCCCAGGTGGATAAACAGCCATCTCTGGCACCCTCCTTGCTCCCTGGAGGGTCTGAGAGCCCAGGGAGATCAGGGGAGGATGTGGCGGGTGGGCAGGTCCTGAGGGAACAGAGCGGATGGCCACCCACACAGTGACCCCGGCTGCCCTTCAGGGGACTCACAGGGCAGCCTTGACTCCTGGCCCAGACCCAGTCTCTCCCCTTCTTTCAGTGGTCAGGGAGGCTGGCTGGGGGGCAGTTGGGTGTCCCTGGGAACAAAGGCCTTCCCTTCCCCGTGGTTGGGTGGGGTCGGAGAAATAGCTTTCTCTTCCTTCCTGGTTAAGGTGAAGGAGGTCACCTCAACCTGAGGGGTTCACCTGCCGAACCTACTCCTACTGCCCACTGCAGCTCACATGGGGGAAAGGGCCCAGGCCATGCTGGAGGTCAGGCAGCATGTCCCTAGGGGTCAGGGACAGTCTCTGCCTTTGCCCTGGGTCTTGGGGCAGGGGTGGAAACCATCTGGGAGCAGGACCTCCAGGGGCTTGGTCAGTGTGGCGGCCAGTCCTGGGGGGAACCCTGGAGACCAGGCTGGGCCAAGTCCAGCGTTTGGGGGTGGAGGATAGGAGCATAACTGGGGCCACTGCCCCATTTTGGGAAGCCGGTCTGACATGGGACCCTGCTAGACCCCTGAAGATAAGGGGGGCAGCTGGAGGGCTTCCTGGAGGAGGCGGGTAGAGTGCCACAGGCAGCCCAGGGCAGGAAGGGCATGGAATGCAAGTGGTTGTGGTTTGGGTGGCCCCAAGCTACCCCTGCTCACTGGTCCCCAGCTCCTGAGTGCTCCAGATCACCACCGAAGCCCAGGTGCAAAGCTGCTCTGGCTGAGGTTGAGCCGCTGAGCTGCTGATTCATGGTGGGCAGGCGGGGCCCAGGGGGCCCAGGGATCCTGTTACCCACCAGCCTCGTGGGCTCTGGGACAGACCCCATATTCCCTTCTCAGGCCTGGGTCGCTGGGGTGGGAGGAGGTGCAGGCTCTTCCCTCCAGAAGTATCTGCCCAGGGTGTGCCCACCCACCCAGAGTGGTCAGGCTGAGGGCCCAAGCAGGTCCCCCGCCTTCAGCCCTGGAGGCAGGCACACCTTGCTGGAGACTGGGCTTTTTTTTTTTTTTTTTTTTTTTTGAGACAGGGTTTTGCTCTGTACCCTGGCTAGGGTGCAGTGGGGTCATCACAGCTCACTGCAGCCTCCAACTCCTGGGCTCGGGAGATCCTCCTGCCTCAGCCTCCCAAGTGGCTGGGACTACAGGCGTGCACCACCATGCTCCCAAGTTTGGGAGACAGAACTAGCCCCCCCTCTCTGGAAAGAGAGATGCAGGCAAGACAGGTGCTGGAGGACTAGGCATTTGGTAGGGCATCTCTAGGGGTGAGGAGGGCGGTGGACATTGGGAACACAGGGTCAGCCCAGGGGCCTCAGGGATGGGGGACTGGGTGGGGATGGAGGGGGAGGTGGTGGTCCCGCAGGTGGACAATGCCCAGGGCTGCGGATGGGCCCAGGGCCCTAGGGTGGTGGTTAGTAAGGAGCAGCCCCGGCTAAGACCCCCCACCTCCATCCCCGTCGGGGAAGTTCAGCCAGAGGGCAGAGAGCTTGGGGTGGCGCTCTCCTCCCCCTCCCCTTCCCCCCATCCTCTGGCCCTACCTCCCCGCCCGCGCGGCCGCCTCGGGTTTCCGGAGGGGCAGGAGGGCGGGCGGGGGCATCACGTGCGCACGGCCAGGGGGCCGGTTGGTCCGTGAGCCGGGGAGGGGCCGTGCGCTGCCCGGACCGGCCGGGGTCTGGCCAGGGTGGGCGCCTTGGAGAGCCGGGAGGGCCGCGACCCGGAGAGAAGAGCTGGGCGCAGAAGCGCCCCGGCGGCGGGCGGTCGGGCGGCTCGGTGGCCGGGGCGCGCGCCGAGGGACCCCCGCTGATCCCGGGTCCCGGTCCTCGGGGCGCGGTGCCTGCACGGTCCGCGGCGGGGGCGGCGCCCGGGGCCCGCCATGAGCTCCCCGCCGCCTGCCCGCAGTGGCTTTTACCGCCAGGAGGTGACCAAGACCGCCTGGGAGGTGCGCGCCGTGTACCAGGACCTGCAGCCCGTGGGCTCGGGCGCGTACGGCGCGGTGTGGTGAGCGCGGGCCGGCGGCGGAGGCGGGCGGGTGCGTGCGGGTCGGGGCACCGGCCTTCCCGCTAAGCTCCCGCCCCGCAGCTCGGCCGTGGACAGCCGCACGGGCGCCAAGGTGGCCATCAAGAAGCTGTACCGGCCCTTCCAGTCAGAGCTGTTCGCCAAGCGCGCCTACCGCGAGCTGCGCCTCCTCAAACACATGCGCCACGAGAACGTGAGTCGCCTGCAGCTGGGGGACTCCCGCCTGAGGCTGGCTCATGTCCCCTCCGCGAGAAGGCCGGCCCCCTGCCCCCGGGTCTGGGCAACCTCCGTGGGGACGGGCGGAGCCAGGGCTGCGTCCGGGACAGGAAGGCCAAGCCCAGGGCCCCTGCTAAGCTGGTCCGGGGAAGGACCCAGGCCCTCGACTTCTTTCAGGGCCACGTCTGGCTCCTCAGCCCGGGTCCTGGTCAGGGCTCAGGCCTCAGGGCTCCCTCTCTCACTCCAAACCCTGCCTCCCGCCAGGAACCCAGTGGTGAGGGCTGCTCCAGGTGGAAGGAGGGCTTTCCGGCAAGGAGCACCTCCCCTCTTCCCGATCCGATCGGGGCCCTGTCCTGAACCCAGTCTGCCCGGGTCCTGCTCTCCCAGTCCCCACAGGGCGGGGCAGGGCAGGCCGCGTAGGGCAAGGCAGGATGTTGGAGCTGGGCTTCGTTCGTGGGGGACATATCTGGGCCCCATGTGGGAAAGGCCTCTCTTGTTTCCTGTCCTGTCCATGGGACACCACACGTGGCTGCCCCGGGCCTCTCCCGTGGCCATAGCTGGTTGCTGAGAGCCTTGTCTCTGCCAGGGCAGCTCTGGTTTCCTAACACAGTTCTGCCTGGGCCGTCACTCCTGCCTCAGCCCTGGTCTGGGCACAGAGACTCCAGCTCCTGATGCTCCTTCTGGACCTTCCTGGGTCATTGGAGCCACCAGCCCACTGGGAGAACGAGGCCCTGTGTCCACCTGCAAATTGATCCTGTGGGTTCCTGGCCACTGCCACTCTCTTGGCTGCCTGGTGGGCCCTTAATTCTCTCGGACTCCCCATGTCTGCCCCAGCCCTGGGCTTGTCCCCTTCCCTTTCTGTGTGAAATCCACTGGTGGTGGGCACCAACCCTGCCCCGCCTCACCCCGTCCTTTGAGTACAGCCTGCTCCCCAGGTGTCGTCCAGCTCCCCCCACAGCCCCCCACTCCTGCCCACCCACCCCACCCGCCTGGCCCCTGTCCAGCCAAGGGCTCGCTGCCCACCTGTGGCCCAGCCTGTGCCGGGGTCACCCCACTGTGCCAGTGGGTCCTGCTGTCCGCACCGGGCTCCTCACTGCCTGCAGCCGGGTCGCTCTGAACATCGTGGCGCCATTTTCCCCTGAGGAGCCCAAGGCTCTTGCTGGTCTTGCTGGCTGTGGGAAGGAGGGGCTGCCACAGGCCCCGTCCTGCCACCCCCGGGCCCTCTCCCTTCCCTCAAACCCCAGCCCCGTCCTCTGGGCCTTGATCCTTGCTACAGAGGCAGAGCGCGTCTGGGGGACCCCTGACCACTGAGGCCCTGTTCTCCGTGCTCTTCTTGCCAAACACTCTCCCGGGTGCCCCCGAGGCTTTCAGCCCTCACGTCAGGTCTGCAGCGTGTGCCCCCAGGCTCCTCTGTTCCCTTCTCCTCTCCACCCACCCTCCTGCCCACAGCCCTGGGCCCGGTGGCGGCAGTGGTCACCCAGATGTCCTTCCATTTGGTGTCCATTCTCGCCTCACTTGGTCTGTCGCTACACCGAGGCAGGAGGGGGCGTTTGACATCCACCCTGCTCGCACCTTTCCTTGTCGGCTCTTAGGAGTGAGCCACACCTTGACCTGGTGTGGGAGGCTGTGCCCGGGCTCCCTCTGGCCTCTCCTTGGCTCCTCCCTGGCCTGGGCCTCAGCCACCTGGCCTCCCTCCCCGAGTTCCTCAAGCTCTCGAAGTGTTCTCTCTCCCGCCTCGGCCACTGTGCGTGTGGTCTCTGCCAGGTGTCCCCCCACAGGCACGTCCACCTGTCTCTTGGCTGCTCAGCTATCCGGAGCTCGTCCTCGAGGCCTCTCGAGGGGGCCCTGTCCCCCACATCTGCCCAGGTGCTGGGCAGCAGCTGGCACTTTACCTGTCTGCTGTCCAGCTTCCCCAACCAGGGGCTCTGTGGGGACCAGGTGGTCACAGTGCTGCCCGCCCCGGGGAAGAACCTGCCAGATGTTGGCTTTTCTCACCGGGGCCTGGGTCTGTTTGGTTGGGGAGGGGAAAGGGAGAGGAAGGGCCAAGGGGCTGGAGTCCTTTGGTGGCTCAGAGCCAGCCCAGACTTGGGGCTGCCCCTCCCCCAGGAGATCCCGGCTGTCAGCATCCAAAAATAGCCCTTGTCTGTGGATGGATGTGTGTGCCAGGGCTGGGCCACACTGCCAGCGGGCCGAGTCAGGCCCCATGGACAATGGAGGGGACCAGAACAGCTGTGGGGGTTCCTGCCTAGAAGGCAGTGCCACTCTTGGGGGTGCCCAAGCCCCTGGGCCCTCTGCTGCACCCTGAACCCCACCTGGTGCCTGGCCCTCTCCCAGGTGATCGGGCTGCTAGATGTGTTCACTCCTGACGAGACCCTGGATGACTTCACAGACTTGTGAGTGCCGGCCTGGCTGGCAGGGGCCCCCTTCCCACAGCCTGAGTGGGGTGCACTGCCCACCCCTTGCCCACGTGTCCCTGGTACCTGTGGCACTGGCACAGCCGGCAGAGTCTGGGCCACCTGTCCCCTCCAAGCCTGGTACCTGGGCCCGCTCCAGGACCGGAGGTGTGAACCTTGGGTCTGAGCATTTGTTAACAGGCATGTCCCGTGCTCGGAACCCTGGCACTGAGCGTGTGGCCTGTAACTGGAGCCGCTGACCTTTTTGCCGGCAGGGAGGGGAGAGAAGTGGCAGGAAGACCCGCCCTGCCCTTGCCCTGTCGAGCCCGCCTGTGGCCGGCCACCCTGGACTCATGCTGTTGTTGGCCAAGACCCCAGGGCCAGGACTTGGAAGGGCTGGAGAGGGCCCCAGGCTCCTTGCTGCCTGGCCTGCAGAGGCACGGAGCACACTGGCCTCCGTGTCCGGGAGGGCTAAGTGCTGCACCCCTTGGTCTCTCTCCACCTGCCCAGCCCGCCCCTCTGACCCAAACACCTCGCCCTGAGGCCCTCCTCTCTCTGGCACCCAGGCCCGAAATGGAAGCCAACAGCCTCCCTCCCCTGTCTATGAAGATTCATGCTCCGCTGCCTTCAGGACGCAGCTTCAGTCCCTAACCTGGCATGTGTGGCCCTTCAGTTGAGAGTTCAAAAACCCCAAAGTGGGTTGGGCCTGGTGGCTCACACCTGTAATCGCAACACTTTGGGAGGCCAAGGTGGGAGGATCACCTGAGGCCAGGCGTTCGAGACCAGCCTGGGCAGCATAATGAGACCCCATCTCTAAAAAAAACAAAATATGCAGGTGTGGTGGCGTGCAACCGTAGTCCCAGCTGCTTAGGAGGCTGAGGTGGGAGGACTCCTGAGTCCAGGAGTGAGCCGTGATTATGCCACTGCACTCTAGCCTGGGTGACAGAGCAAGACCTGTCTCAAAAACAAAAAAACCCAAAGCGTAGTTGGGAGGGAAGTGTGGGCCTTGCTGAGAGACAGGTGGGGCCAGATGGTGGACGGAGACTGGCCCTGCTCTGGAGCCAGGTACTTGAAGGGTGGGGCAGCAGGGCCCCGGATCCAGGGGCTGGCCCTGCCCCGCTAACTGGTCCCGGCCCCATCCAGTTACCTCGTGATGCCGTTCATGGGGACTGACCTGGGCAAACTCATGAAGCACGAGAAGCTGAGTGAGGACCGGATCCAGTTCCTAATGTACCAGATGCTGAAAGGGCTCAAGGTGGGGCCGTGGAGGGGGTCTGCTGGGCATGAGTGGGGCTCTGTGGCTCCAAGGTCCCTGGGGTCCCCGAGCTGATGGCTGCCTCCCCTCTCCTGCAGTATATCCACGACGCTGGCATCATCCACAGAGTGAGTCCTGGCAGGGGCACCCATCGGTCCCCCACCACGTGGGCATGGGAGGGCTCAGTCCCCCAGCATCACCTCTCACCATTGGGGGATTGATGGGGTCTGGTTGGGGGTGCACAGGATTGTCTGAGCAGGGCCCCTGTCGGAAGTCTGCCCTGGGGGCCCAGGCACCTCTGCGGGGGTCGGGAGTGGGGGACAGGCCGATCCTGGTGGCCCCTTCTTTAGGTGCTGCCCGGGCTCTGGGCCAAGCACATGCCCCGGAGGGCTGGGCATCTTGGCCACTTTTGCTCCGCCCCCAGGACCTGAAGCCGGGCAACCTAGCGGTGAACGAGGACTGTGAGCTTAAGGTGTGTGCTTCCCGGCAGGGAGAACCGTGGGGCAGGGAGCCAGGCGTCCCTGCTGACCTGCCCCCCTGACCGCCTGCCCTCAGGCCCAGGCAGTGGGCAGTGGCCGAGCAGCTGGGTGTTGGGGAGGCCCTCCCTACTTCGGGAGAGGGTGGGGTGCCCCAGGGCCCCGTGCTTGACCTGGGGCGGGGCTGAGCAGGGGTGCCCAAGAGGGGAGGGAGACCCCCAGACCACCTGCTCCTGAAGTTGGTTGGGCTGGGGAACCCGGCTGCGGGGGAGAAGTAGGTGGCTTGGGGTCTGAGGCTGTAGCTGCAAGCTCTGGAAAGTCGGCAGGAGGCTCCAGCAGGGCTCCACGCCCTTGGGGTGAGCTGGCCTGCCCGTCCTCAGGGTCCCTCAGCCCCGACCCTCCCATTCTCCCCCAGATCCTGGACTTCGGCCTGGCCAGGCAGGCAGACAGTGAGATGACCGGGTATGTGGTGACGCGGTGGTACCGGGCACCTGAGGTCATCTTGAATTGGATGCACTACACACAGACTGGTGAGACACTGCCAGAGACGCGGCCTCCCCGTGGCACTGCCACTAACCCACGTCCTGATGGCTGCTCCCGGGGCCGCTGTTGAGCTTGGGTGGGAGCCAGACGGGGGTGTGGGCAGGCCAAACCCGATCGGCCATGTCTTTGTCCCCCACCGCCCACGGAGCGCTGACTGGGGCTTCTGTCTCAGTGGACATCTGGTCCGTGGGCTGCATCATGGCAGAGATGATCACGGGGAAGACACTGTTCAAGGGCAACGACCGTATCCTCCAGCCTGGGGCAGGTGGGGGGCGGCTGGGGGCCGCGGGGCAGTGTAGGGGGTGGGTCGGGGCAGGTGGGGGGTGGCTGGGCGCCGTGGGGCAGGTGGGGGGCGGCTGGGGGCTGGGCTCCTCCCCAGGCCGGGGTCAGGGGCCCTGCTCTCTGGCCCCAGCTGTGCTCCTGAGCTCAGTGCAGACCTGGACCAGCTGAAGGAGATCATGAAGGTGACCGGCACGCCGTCGCCCGAGTTTGTGCAGAGGCTGCAGAGCGCGGATGTCAGTGGGGCGCTGTGGGGGGCCGGGCCGCCCTGGCGTGGGGCTGGCTCCTCACCCTCTCTCCCCCACAGGCGAAGAACTACATGAAGGGCCTCCCGGAGCTGGAGAAGAAGGACTTTGCCTCCATCCTGACCAGCGCCAGCCCCCTGGGTAGGGCAGGGTCGGGGGCGCAGGGCGTGGAGCGGAGGCCTCCCGAAGCCCGGCCTGATGTGAGCCCCCCGCAGCCGTGAACCTCCTGGAGAAGATGCTGGTGCTGGATGCGGAGCAGCGGGTCACGGCGGCTGAGGCGCTGGCCCACCCCTACTTCGAGTCCCTGCACGACACGGAAGATGCGCCCAAGGCCCAGAAGTACGACGACTCCTTCGATGACGTGGACCGCACGCTGGACGAGTGGAAGCGTGAGTGGGGCTCCGGGCAGGGCCCTGCCGCCCTTCCCCGGGACGCAGGTCAGGTGAAGAGGAGGTCAGGAGGTCAGAGGGCAGCGTACGGCCATGTGGCCTGGGACGGCGACCGCTGGCTGGAGCTGAGGGATGAGGGGAGGGTGGCCCCAGACATGCTACCCTGCCCTTGTTGCCTTGCCTCCCCCACGTCCAGGCTAGAGACCTGTGCCACCCGGGAGTCCCCTCCACGTCCACCTGTCCCCAGGGCCTTTCTGTTCACACCCCTGGCATCTGTCCTTGCCTTTCTTGGCCCAGTTTAGGACCCCTCCCTTCTGGACGACTGCCACACTTGGCGTCCTGCCCCAGCCACCCCAGGGCCTCGCCCTCCCTGTGCAGCCTGACTGAGCAGTCCCGTCCCCTGCAGCTGTGCCCTCCCCCTGCGGGCTGTGTGTGTTCACCCCTCCCACGAAGGCCTGTCTGTCTCTGAGCCACGCTCAGGGAAGCCCCACGCTGGACCCGGCCTCGGCTCTGCTCTGGAGTGGCCGTGAGGGCTGGGCCGGTGCTCTCCGTGGCTACATGGCCAGCCTGGGGGGCGCAGCGCCCTAGTTCCACCCTGGTTGTGGGCTGGCTGGGTCGAGGTTCTCAAACTGTGTTCCTTAGGACCACAGGGTTCCTGGGTGTCTCCAGCAGGGGCCCCACCCTTAGCCATGCTGTGTTGCATGCGTATGAGTTTGGTTTTGTTTGATGAAAGGTTCCTGCTGCTAAAAAAGGTAACTTGAAAACCACGGGCCACAGGATCCTCTCTGTGGTCCCCACCCACACACTGTGGCCAGCGCTTTTGCTTTCACCGCAGGCCGTGGTGCACATGTGGCCCGTCTGTGGCCGAGTCCTTGGTCAGGAATGCAAGTGCTTGTCGCCTCCTGTTTCCCTGGGAAAATCCAGATAGATAGCAGCGGGCTCTTCACATGGACCTTCCTCAGCAAACTGGCCCTCAGGGCTAGAGGGCCCCTGAGGCCCTGGTTTCGCCCTGCTCCATGAGCTGACGGCTCCCTCTCTGCACTCACCTCCCAGGTGTCACCTACAAAGAGGTGCTCAGCTTCAAGCCGCCCAGGCAGCTGGGGACCAGGGTTTCCAAGGAGACGGCTCTATGAAGACCTCTGGGCTCCAGGTTGGCGGAGGAGGCTCCTTGCCTTGGCCTACCCCCAGGAGGGGGTCCTGGTTACCACCTTGACCCTGGCTGGGGCTGGCATCCCACGGCATCTACTGGGAGCAGACCCCTCGTTCCATGGACCCTCCTGCCCAGGCCTGTTCCTCTGTTCTCCGGCACCACCTCAGCCCTGCCAGAGCATCTAAACTTCCTGGACAGGACTTCCGCCCGACCTGGGGATGGCCTCCAACCCCTGGAACCTTGGCCTCTGCCAGGTGCAGCAAGAACTGTCAGAGCTGGCAGGGCCCAGGGTCGAGTCCTGGCCTCCGAGCCCTGCGTGCTCCAGGCTCTGCTGGAGAGGAGGGACAGAGGGAGGGCACAGGCCCCAGCTTGGGGTCAGTCGCGGACTGTCCTGCACCCCAGCCTGGAATGTCAGCCAGCCTGCGGCGTGTGCACGTGGCTGGAAGGGAATAAACACTTTTGTAGATCTCTCTCTCCAGCTGTGTGTCCTGACGCTGGGTCCCCACCCTGAGGCCTCGGAGCCGCACAGAGATAGGAGGCTGGCCTGAGAGCTGGGGAGTGGGGTGGGGGGGCTCCCGAGGGTCCCGCCTCCCCCAGGCCACAGAGCTGGTGCCCCCGTCGCCAGTCCTAGTCCAGTGAGCTGTGAGCGCCCACACTAGGGCTCGGGCCCTCCCTTGTCACGGGGTGACCTTCCTCTGACAGCTCAGAGTGCAGGCTGCAGGGTGTGGACCTGGAGCTGGCCCAGGGGCAGGGCCTAATGGGGGGCTGTGTTAGGACCCAGCCTGGGCCTCGAGCCTGGCTGAGCTCCCTGCGCCTTCCACAGCTAGAAGGTTGCTGGGGAGGCAGGGGACACGCTGAGCACCTCGAGATCCCTCTGGTCCTGGGGTGCCTCTCCCCCCACTGTGGCCCAGTGCCCATGCTACACTCCACAGGCCTCAGGCCACACATGGGCTCCCACCACCCTCTCTCCTCACCCCCTCCCATGGGCAGGTGCACCCAGAATGGGGCCAGGCTGGGGCACAGTGACGTCGGGGGTTGGGGGGGAGGCCTGGGGCCCCCTCCTCCAGCCGGGAGTTTGGATGGACAGGTGCACAGTTGGCCCAGCCAAATTTGGTCGGACGTGTTGCCACGGTGGACACTGGCTTTCTCTGCCCAGGGTCACACTTGTGCCTCTCCTACAGACCCCTGCCCAGACCCTCTGTGCTCCCCGAGCCTCCACCGTTGGCTCGGAGTAGTCCTGATTTGCTGGACGTCCGCAGCCCCTGTGCTCTGGAGGGTCCAGTGGTTTCTGCTGCTCGCAGGAGGGAGGCCCGGATGGGGCTGGCCCTGCCTGGGGCTGAGCAAGGAAGGGGGCTGGGGGCCCCAGGACCCCATGACTGAGTACCAGATGCGCTTGCCGGCATCAGCGCCCGCCCCAGCGTTCCGGACGAGGCTGGGGGTTTCCTCCTCCCTTGGGGCATCTTGCTCTGTGGCTGTGCCCGCACCCCCATCCTTCACACGCTGCGCCCCTTCCATCAGACCTGCCCTGCCTCTCCCAACTGCCCTGGTTCCTGTCCAGCCTCTTGGCCTCGGCCCTGACCCCCCGACTGTCTACTCTCCTGCCAGGGGTCTCCCTGTCACTCCCTTCTGACACTTGGGGACTGAGCCACAGCCACTGCCTGGGACCACCAGACCCCCAGGAGCCACTGCCCCTGCGGACCTCAGCTTCCCCCTCCTTCAACTGGCTCCTCCCCAGCCCTGGGGGGCGGGCCCTAGGCCACAATGGACGCGGGGTGCTGCCAGCAGGTCTGACCCTGCGTGTTCAAGGAGGGCTTGAGGGAAGTTGGGGGCAGAACAGAGCATGGGTGGGTGGCGCGGGGCCCACGGGCCCTCAGGAGGGGCCCCAGGGACAGCCCCAGAGGGCCTGGGCACGCCACACCCCACCCTCACCCCGCTGCCCACCATGGCAGCTCTGGAGGTGGAGGAGGTGGGGCCTCCTCTGGCCCATCCCACTTTGGGGCGGGGATTGCTGCAGCCAGGGGTGGAGCAGGACCCGGACGGAATCACAGGAAGCCGGAAGCCCGCCCTGGGGCCACCCCTGTTCGTGGCCTCGCTTGGCGCCGTCTGTGCACTGGCGACCCTTGAGCTGCCTGAGTTCTGAGTGTTCCTGCCCCGGCCCCACCTGCTGCCCGGGCTCTGTCCCAGGCAGGTCCCAGGCACCGGGCTGCTCCCCAGGCTCCAATGTGGGTATAGGACGCGCAGTCGCCCTTGAGGGAGGGGTTTCGGTCCTGCTACCCGGGAGTGGTCCAAAGTAACCACGGCCCAGCCATGGGGACTGCGCTCGTGTACCATGAGGACATGATGGCCCCCCGGCTGCTCTGGGACGAGTAAGTGTGACCTGGCTGAGGTCGGGGATGGTGAGGGGCTCTGGACACTGAGCCCCCAATCTGCCCCAGCCCCGAGTGCAAGATCGAGTGTCCCGAGCGCCTGACTGCAGTCCTGGACCGCCTGCGGCAATGCGGCCTGGAGCAGAGGTGCCTGCGGTTGTCAGCCCGCGAGGCCTCGGAGGCAGAGCTGGGGCTGGTGCACAGGTCAGACCCGGCAGCCACAGGTTGGGGGGCAGCCCACCCAGGAACCTGGGCTTCCCTAAGCCCGCCAGTTTTACCATCGGGTGGGTGGGTGAGCAGTTGAAAGCCACGAGGCAGCACGGGTGGGCCCTCCACCGCCGACCCCAGCCCCTCCCCTCCCTGCGCCTGTGGTGACCCTGCTTTTCCTGCCTGTCTGCTGTCTGCAGCCCGGAGTACGTGGCCCTGGTTCGGGGGACCCAGGTCCTGGGCAAGGGGGAGCTACAGGCACTGTCCAGACAGTTCGATGCCGTGTACTTCCACCCGGTGCGTGCCCTCGTCCACACCCACACACCTGTGCGCTCACGCCCACGGCGCCACCCCCAGCCCCCTGCCTTGTTCACGCACATGACAGCACCCTGCATGCCCTGCTTGCTGCCACTGCTGGCACCTGGGACTGGCCTGGCCTGTTCTGCCCAGCGGTTGGTGCCCTGCTGCCTGGCATGGGGCTCACTTACACCCCTGCCCCACAGAGTACTTTTCACTGTGCCCGGCTGGCCGCGGGGGCTGCGCTGCAGCTGGTGGACGCCGTGCTCCTGGGAGCTGTGCACAATGGGCTCGCCCTGGTCAGGTGAGAGCTGCCCCCTTGTGGGTGGCCTGGGGAGGGGACAGGATGACCCTGACATGGGTGATACCCTACTCTCACCCCCAGACCCCCTGGGCACCACAGCCAGAGGGCAGCCGCCAACGGGTTCTGCGTGTTCAACAATGTAGCTATAGCAGCTGAACATGCCAAGCAGAAACACGGGCTGAACAGGTGTGTGCCAGGCTGGCTGCGTGGTGGAGGACCCAGGCTAGACAGGAAGGGGCAAAGGAGGCTGACAGCCCACCCGGCCTCCTCCCATTCCTGGCTGGAGGTGGGAGGCCCCAGTGACCCCCAGCACTGTCTGTCCCAGGATCCTAGTCGTTGACTGGGACATCCACCATGGCCAGGGCATCCAGTACATCTTTGAGGATGACCCCAGGTGAGCTGGGGGTGGGGACACAACCCTTCCCTGCAACCCCACTTTTGGGGTGCATAGCCTGGCCTGGGAAAATCCAAGGGGGGGAGATGCAGCTGTGTCTCAGGGGTCGGGTTCTGTGAGGAGCCACGGAGCTGCTAGGGTCCTGACCTCTGACCCTTGACCCCGGCTGGCTGTTTGTAGTGTCCTTTACTTCTCCTGGCACCGATATGAGCATGGACGCTTCTGGCCTTTCCTGCGAGAGTCAAGCGCAGATGCCGTTGGGCGGGGACAGGGCCGTGGCTTCACTGTCAATCTGCCCTGGAACCAGGTGCCTGCGCTCAACCCCGGGCCCCCTACCCTACGGTTCTGGGACCTCCAGAGTGTAGCCTGAGCATCCTGCCAGGGACCCCATTGGCAGAGCTGGCCCACTGACACCCCACCCCCCTACAAGGTCGGGATGGGAAATGCTGACTACATGGCCGCCTTCCTGCACCTGCTGCTGCCGCTGGCCTTTGAGGTGACTGCACGGTGGGTGGGCCCCGAGGCAGGCAGCCCCCCAGGCAGGTGGGCGGGAGATGAAGGCAGGAGTGGGGAGGGCCTCTCAGCAGCGGAGGGCTGGTGAGGCAGGCAGCACCAGGCTTCCCCTGCACCCACTCCAGCCTCCTCCTTCCCCTCTGCACCCTGGCATGGCCTGCAGTTTGACCCTGAGCTGGTGCTAGTCTCCGCAGGATTTGACTCAGCCATCGGGGACCCTGAGGTGAGGGCCTGGCCTGGCTGGGGAGGGCCTCAGGGGTCCTGGGCCCTGCCCCCATCACGCACAGCTCTGGTTCCAGGGGCAGATGCAGGCCACGCCGGAGTGCTTCGCCCACCTCACACAGCTGCTGCAGGTGCTGGCCGGCGGCCGAGTCTGCGCAGTGCTGGAGGTGACCAGGGGAGGGTGCGAGGGCCAGAGGCTTGGAGCCAACCACGCGGAAGCCTGGGAGCCCAGCCCCATGCAGTGAGACCCATGCCCTTCTCCCAGGGCGGCTACCACCTGGAGTCACTGGCGCAGTCGGTGTGCATGACGGTGCAGGCACTGCTGGGGGACCCGGCCCCGCCCCTGCTGGGGCCCCTGATGCCGTGTCAGAGGTGCGAAGGGAGGGGGCGGAGAGGGCCGGGGTGGAGGCCAGGCCTCACCTCACCACTCTCGATTCACCCACGCAGTGCCCTGGAGTCCATCCAAAGTGTTCGAGCCGCCCAGGCCCCTCACTGGGTGAGCCTCCAGGAGCAAGGTTGGTGGGGCCTGGGCCTGGGCTGGGGGCATCCCACCTTGCACCTCCTTGTAGTGGTGGTGACTCTGAACTGTCCCTAGACGCGGTCCCTGCACTGAGTCCCAGCGCCTGCTCCCCAGAGGGGAGGCCCCTGCCTGTGCCGTCCGCGGGTCCTGCATGCGAGGCAGCAGCCGCTGTGCTGAGCTCCCTCCTGGACCAGCGGCGCCTCCAGCCCACACCCCCCGTCCGCACGGCCGTCGCCCTGACTGTGCCAGATGCCACCCTGGTCCTGCCCCCTGACGTTCTCCATCAGGAGAAATCAGCACCGAGGGAGGAGGCAGAGGCCTGGGCCAGGTGGGCAGGGCCAGCCTGGGGAGAGCGGTGGGACCATGTCCGTGCACATGCCTGTGTGTAACTGACGTGCAGTCACCTTGTGGCCACTTGTCCACATGTTCTGTCCACCACAGGCCACATGCATCCCTGGCCCCGGATGAGGCCCTCACTGCACTTGGGAAGCTCCTGTACCTCTTAGATGGGATCCTGGATGGGCAGGTGGGGTATCTTGGAGGGGCTGCGGGTGCCGTGGACTCGGGTAGGGCCCAGGACCTGATAGCGAGGTGTGGCCAGTCCAGAGGGGGCTGGGTGGAGCATGCATGTGGCCTTGTGCCAGGAACCATTCCCAGAACTGCCCCAGGGACGGGATTGTGGGTGTCCCCTGCCTTAGCTTCCTCAACTAAATGTTCTTTGGCAGAGAGGTGAAGGGGATGATTTAAAGTATAGATTTATTCTACATTCTGTGCCCCAAAAGAATGATGATGATAATAGGCTGGGTGTGGTGGCTCACGCCTGTAATCCTAGCACTCTGGGAGGCTGAGGCGGGCGGATTGTTTGAGCTCAGGAGTTCAAAATCAGCCTGAGCAAGAGCGAGACCCCGTCTCTACTAAAAATAGAAAGAAATTAATTGGACAACTAAAAATATATAGAAAAAATTAGCCGGGCATGGTGGCGCATGCCTGTAGTCCCAGCTACTTGGGAGGCTGAGGCAGAAGGATTGCTTGAGCCCAGGAGTTTGAGGTTGCTGTGAGCTAGGATGACACCATGGCACTCTAGCCCGGGCAACACAGACTCTGTCTCAGAAAAAAAAAAGAATGATGATAATAATAAAAGTATGAAGTATAGATTTAAGCATCTTATTTTCAGAAATGGAGTGATTTGACCTCAGAGTGTGAGGAAGGGCTGATGAGAGCCACATAGACACAGACCAAAAGGAGCCACAACTGGGTCTGTTTACCTGGCTTGGGGGTGGGTGGCTGGTGTCTCATCCCCCACAACTGTTGATTCATCACACAGGTGAGCAGCGGTATCGCAGCCATCCCGGCCTCTGCTGCAGTGGCCATCCTGGATGTGGCCATTCAGAGAGGGCTGTCCTGTGGTGCCCAGAGGTGAGCCTCCAGGGGCAGGGCCTGTGGGTAGCCCCTACCCCAGCTGGCCACATGGGGAGAGCTCTGGGAATGGAGTCTGGGCAGTGTGGACACAGCCTGTCCTGGGGCCGATTCTTCCTCCAGGCTGTTCTGTGTGGCCCTGGGACAACTGGACCGGCCCCTGGACCTCCCTGATGATGGGTATGACTCAGGTCACGCATCTATCCAGTCGAGCACACAGATGGGCATGTGGCAGGGCCCCCAGGGGGCTGCACGGGTGGGGCACTCTGTATACAGAATAGGGCCTTCCTCAGCTGGGGTTTGGGATGGGGCAATGCCAGGTGGGCCTTCCGCACAGAGGATCGGCAGTCAGCGCTCCCTGGCTCTTCTCTGCCTTGCCTCTGCTGCCTGAGTTCAGGCGGGTGGGCAGGGCCTCACACACACACTCCTGTCCATGTGCTCGCTCTCCCTGGAAGGAGGACTCTGTGGCTGAGCATCGGGGGCAAAGAGGCAGCTGCCCCCTCCATGTTCCACATCTGCACACCACTGCCAGGGGTGAGTGGCCATGCCGTGTGGCAGGGAAGCTGGGGGAGACCCCGTTAGTGTGTGCAGCCGCCCTCACATTGTCATGAGAGCTAGGCCCCTGGCCCCTGCTGGCTCCCTGCTCACTTCTAGGAGGCGGGGGCAGAGCCAGCAGGCGGGGTGTCCCTGGGTGAGGAGCTGGCGCCCTACTGTCTCCACAGATGACTGGTGGGTTCCTGAGCTGCATCTTGGGCCTGGTGCTGCCCCTGGCCTACGGCTTCCAGCCTGATCTGGTGCTGGTGGCCCTGGGGCCTGCCCATGGCCTGCAGGGTCCCCAAGCGGCTCTCCTGGCTGCAGTGCTGCGGGGGCCCGCAGGGGGCCGAGTCCTGGCCCTGGTGGAGAAGGTGAGTCGGGTGGGTGGGCCTGCGGTGGGGTTGGGGCTGGGAAACACAGTGACTGCTTCCCCTGGGCGCTGGCACAGGAGTCCACGCCCGAGCTGGCCGGGGTCCTGGCCCGGGTGCTGCACGGAGAGGCGCCTCCCAGCCTGGGCCCTTTCTCGGGGGCCGCTCCGGAGGACGTCCGGGCCCTCAGGGACCTCAGACGGCGGCTGGAGCCACAGTGGAAGATGCTGCAGGTGGCCGGTGAGGCCGGCTGAGGACGCGCGGCCCTAATGGGCGCGGCGGCCTGGGCTGGAGCAGCCGCGACGTCGCGCTTTCCCGCCTCCTGCTGCAGCGCCGTCCTTCCCAGGCAGCGCAGAACCGGCCGCGGCGGGAGTGTGCGCGCCGCAGAAGTAACAGCACGCGCCGGTTCCAGCCCGGCCATGATCCCCAGCTCAGCACCGCCCGCCGCCTCCGCGGCCGGAGCGTCCCCGCCTCGCCCCCTCCCCATCGTCCCGGCCCAGCTCCGCCCCGCCCCACCTCCGTCCCCGCCAGCGCCCAGCTCCGCTCCGCCCCGCGGCGGCACCACCCCACGCCAGTAAACTTGGGAGAAACCAGAGTCTGACTCCGCCTCCTTCATACCCGCCACGGGCGGGCTCCGGGCGCGCATGAGTCGGGCGCCGGCCGGAAGTGCGCTGCGGCAGCCATAGGGCGGGGCCAGACCGCGGCTCCGGCCATATCCCTCCCCGCGTGCTGGCTGCCCCCACCCCACCTGTGACGCAGTTCCGGTGCGCCGGCTGTAGAGATCTTGACGGTCGCGTGGCCGTGACGCTCGGCCGGAGCGGGAGCGGGAATCGAGGGTTCTGTCCCCTGGTGAGGCCTGGCGACTGGGCGGGCGTACAGGCCAGCCCCCGGGACCCCTGCCCGCGCCGCCGCTCCCCTCCACCCCGGCCGCGCCCCGAGACCCCCTCTCTAGTCCGCGAGGCACCGGGCGGCCACCTCTCCCGGCCTTGCAAGGGCGCCCCGGGAACGCGTGCATGGCCGCGTACGTCCGCTATGTACTGCCCTGATGCATGTTTCGTTTTTCGGCTTTTTCACGTTCTGTGGCCTCCTGAAGGTTAAAGACTAGTGAATTAGAAGAAAAACGCCAGCTGGCGCTCGGTGGGCTCGGAGCCCCTGAGGGCCGCCGGGGCAGCATAGGCGGGCTGGGGAGGGCAGAGCGTGCTTACTCCTGTAGAGCAACCCGTTTAAAATGCAAGTTATGTGCTTCAGGGTTAAGAGGCTACCTGTCGTTTAACCGTGTCTGACCTCTCACTGCCTGTCTTTCAGAATGTGAAGTGAAGCCGGGGTGAGGTGTTTTCTCACTCTGGGGGCCCGGAGTTGAGAAGGGGTCGGCATGGCCAGCATCACCCAGCTCTTCGATGACCTGTGTGAAGCCCTCCTGCCTGCTGCCAAGACTCACCTGGGCCAGCGCAGTGTGAACCGGAAGAGGGCAAAGCAGAGCCTCAAGAGGGTGGCCTACAATGCTCTTTTCACAAATCTTTTTCAAGATGAGATGCATCAGCTGCAGCCTGACCTGTCAAAACTCCCAGTGAGAAACAAGATCCTCATGTTGTCCTTTGACTTGAGAGTGGGTGGCCTGGGCCCTGAGGCAGACCGTTTGGAGGAGCTTGTGGAGGAGCTTGAAGCAGATCCTTGCTGTCCGCTCGTGGAGGTGGGGTCTGTTTTGGATTTCCTGGTTCAGCTGGCAGGGAGTGGTCCCCCTCAAGTACTGCAAAGAAAACGGAGCTACTTCCTTAACAACAAGCATGTTGGGAGAAACGTTCCATATGGCGGGTACGATTGCTATGACCTGAGTGTGTCTGAGATGGACATTCAGTCTTTGATCTCCAGAGAGGAATCTTTGTGTCACAGCATGACCCAGGAAACACTTCAGGTTATGGAGGCTGCCCCAGGCACTGGCCTGCCCACCGTTGGGCTCTTTTCATTTGGCGACCCTTGTAGTGACAGATTTGAGAGAGACACCCGGGTCTCGCTCTTTGGTGCCCTTGTGCACAGCCGCACTTACGACATGGATATTCGACTGGACCTGCCCCCGGTGCCAGACAGTGCAGACCTGTCTGGACTGGCCATTAAGGTAGGTGGAGTGTTTGTTTTCCCTGCTGTTATCTCTTTGGGGATTTGGAAAATGCCTTCTTTGGCTTTTCTTTTATCATGGTAAAAGTAGCATGGCTCAAGTCCAGGTCACCTGGTGGCTGAGCTGTCTTGAGGCAGGGATGCTGGAGCAGGCTTGCTGGTGCCACCCTCCTGAGCAGGGAGGGTACTGCCACCTGCAGGCCACAGCAACATGCTGCTTTTCGTCTTTTACCTGATGGAGCGTGTTGTTAAGTCATTTCTATCCTCTAGAGTGCCTGTTTAAATTTAAGTTAATTGAAATGAAACAAAAAATTCAGTTCCTTTTTTTTTTTCTTTTTTTTTGAGACAGTCTTACTCTGTTGCCTGGGCTATAGTGCCTCAGCATCAGCCTAGCTCACAGCAACCTCAAACTCCTGGGCCTAAGCAATCCTCCTGCCTCAGCCTCCCAAGTAGTTGGGACTACAGGCATGGGCCACCACGCCCAACTAATTTCTTTTTCTGTTTTTACTTGTTCATCTAATTTATTTTTTATTTTTAGTAGAGACGGGATCTTGCTTTTGCTCAGGCTGGTCTCGAACTCCTGACCTCAAGCAATCCTCCAGCCTCGGCCTCCCAGAGTGCTGGGATTACAGGCGTGAGCCACCGCGCCTGGCCAAAAATTCAGTTCCTTAGTCGCGCAAGTCAAATGGCAAAAATATTTGTTCATGCTGCACATGCATTTTGATATACTTTTCCCATCTGTAAGGTGGGGATTTTTTCCTACGTTATGATGTAAGTCATTACTGACATTTGCACTTTATAAATATCGCTAAAGCTGTTATTTTCAGTCATTCCATTACTATGAGATATTTAGGTTATTTCCAGATATAAGTGGTGCTACAGCAGACATCTTGGTGTACGTTAATTTTTTTGTGTCTAGCATTATTTTTTATGCTGAGTTCCCTAAAATGGAATTTCTAGGTCAGAGGCATTCCCTAAAAATTTCATCGTAAGTTGTATTGAGGCATGTGTGAGAAATTGGAAATGGAAAGTTTTTTTTTTTTTTTTTTATTAGACAGAGTGTTGCTCTGTTGCTTGGGCTAGAGTGCCATGGCGTCAGCCTAGCTCACAGCAACCTCAAACTCCTGGGCTTAAGCAATCCTCCTGCCTCAGCCTCCTGAGTAGTTGGGACTACAGGCATGCGCCACCATGCCCGGCTGATTTTTTCTATATATATTTTTAGTTGTCCAGCTAATTTCTTTCTATTTTTTTTAGTAGAGATGGGGTCTCTCTCTTGCTCAGGCTGGTCTCGAACTCCTGAGCTCAAACGATCCACCCGCCTTGGCCTCCCAGAGTGCTAGGATTACAGGTGTGAGCCACTGCGCCCGGCCAACCCTTGAAAGTTTTAATAAATTATTTTGTTTAACTCCTTAAATGGTTTGTTGGAGGAAAACATTGTATTGTACACATGTGCTAGGTCTTTGCCTCGGTGAGCAAACAGAAGTGTGTGTGAAGCCCCTGGGACGAGTCGTGGGCGCAGGGGAGCGGGTGGTGATGTGCTCTGCCCTGTGCTCTGCAGGTTCCTCAGAGCGTGGATCAGTGGGAGGACGAAGGGTTCCAGTCAGCGTCCAATTTGACCCCTGATTCCCAGTCTGAACCCAGCGTGACCCCAGACGTGGACCTGTGGGAAGCTGCACTCACGTATGAGCCCAGCAAGCGGAGGTGCTGGGAGCGAATCGGATGGTGCGTGAGCCTGTCTCTGCCTTCACGTGCACCACCCCCTACCCTGCATGAGCATGGCCTTGGCATGTGGAGGGCAGTGCGTGCTCAGTAAGCCCAGGCAGCTCAGATGAGATTAGGAATCTGGAAGTTTCAGCCAGACATGGTGTACAAAATTGTCTGAGTCCTGCGAGTGAAGAGAGATGCACAGGGAAACGACTTCCAGCCTTTAAGGAAGTTCCTGCGTTGCCTTAATGTCATCAGAGTGGTCAGTAGGCAGCTGAGTTACATCCTTACTACCAGGGCTCCCAGGTAGCCGAGGGCTGCCTGACAGGCTGTGTGGTCAGTGCCAGGAAGACATGCTGTCTGGACACAGGGTGCTGATGAAGGAGCCTTTTCCCCATCTGGAAGAGTTGGGAGTAGCACTCTAGCCGGTGAGAGATTCTGGTTGTAGCATCCTTTCCCTGACTGGTGCTAGTAGCTTGCTCCCTGGATGGAGTGGCCACTCACTCCCTGGGCTCATCTGGGTCCAGGGGTCTCTGCACTCAGGACCTCCCAGAGTCTTTGATGGCTGGTATCTCTCAAAAACTCCCAGAACTGGAGTCAAAGACACACATTGCCCTATTGTTGAGTCATGGAACCCCTTTTTCACATCCAATCCACTGGCGATTCTCTGGTATACCTGTTTGGGGAGCGTTGAATTAAAGAATCAGGACTGGCAGGGAGCTGAGCGCCCTCCCCCCATCCTGCCCCCAGGTCCTGCAGTGTCCCCTGGATAGGAAACCCCAGTGGGCTTTCCTGGATGTGGTCATCTACCCCCAAGTGGATCCCTACAGGGATGCCTGGCTCCCTGCTTCCCAGCACAAAGGTGTGGGCAGTTGTCTTACTTTTCTGCCCTGTTAACATGCTGTTAGGGCCTCAGTCCTGTCTTTTTGCATGTACAAAGCAAATCTGGTGATCCTGCTCTCTACTAACCCCTCACATGTTTAAAAACTGGCCCTACAAGTTACTGCTTTTTTCTGTAAATATTTGCTAGTGATGTTTCATTTGTTAGCTTACACTTTTCTAGGTTTAGTTTTGTGGGTCATTGTTTAGGAGACATGATGACTCGTCAGTTCACCATCCTTGTCACCCTGTTCCTAATGCACTTAACCCTCTTCATGTGCTCTGAAAGCACAGAACTGACCACAGAGCTTCAGTGCTGAGGAGCACCCTGGTGGTGTTTCCCACGAGGACTACAGCTAACATTCCTGAGACACTGAGCGTGCTTAGCACAGCCTGGGCAGCTTCTGCAGGCACCCTTCCCCAGGGCCTCATGGAGCAAAGATGCTGTGGTCATCCTGGTGACAGCAGCTGTCATGGGACCTATACAGGGCTGTGTGGTGGCTGGGCCCAAATTCACCTCTTCCATGCCTCTCCACTGCCCGTTTGGTTGTAAACCTGACCTGTGACCCGTGACATTGCAGACGGGTCAGGCTGAGGCATTCAGACAGAGTCTTGCTCTGTTGCCTGGGCTAGAGTGCTGTGGCGTCAGGCTAGCTCACAGCAACCTCGAACTCCTGGGCTCAAGTGATCTTCCTGCCTCAGCTTCCCAAGTACCTGGGACTACAGCCAGGCGCCACCACACCTGGCTAATTTTTTCTATTTTTAGTTGTCCAGCTAATTTCTTTCTATTTTTAGTAGAGATGGGGTCTCTTGTTCGGGCTGGTCTTAAACTCCTGATCTCAAGAGATCCTCCTGCCTCAGCCTCCCAGAATGCTAGGACTACAGGTGTGAGCCACCGCTCCCGGCCTTGGGGAATCTTTTGATCTTATTTCAGTTTAAATCCAGCCACCTGCTAGTTTCCTGCTGCTAAGAGTTCTGATCAGTGGTGGCGCTAAAGAAGCTGCTGCCCAGCCAGAAGCAGAGCCCCTTCTGCCGTCTCCCCAGGACCCCTGGAGGGTCACCGTCCCCCATTCACCCTGAGAGCAGCATTGGCTGAGGGCTTGCTGCCCTCCCTGCTGCTGGGCTGCAGGGGCTGGGCCAAGGCTGAGGCTTTTCCGAGCCTCGAATGGCAGGTTTCTCTGCACGTATCACCCACCTGGGCACAGTGTTTTAGTTACATGTAGGGCTGTGTCAGCTGTGGGGACACGTGGGAATGTGGTTTTCACGCAGTAAAACCCTTTTCCCTGTGTTTTCCTGCCATCCGTCACCAGCTTTTTCCCCTCAGCTCTGATTCACCAGAGGCGGTTTATGGCTGTGTCGGCGCTGGGGGTGAGTCCTGGAGGAGTCAGGCAATGTGGCTGCAGTGGGGAGTGAGGTGGCGCCCACAGCTGTCACACCTGCACAAGGGACGTCCCCAAGGGGGCAGGCATGCTCTTTCATGCTCTTCATGCCCGGGCCAGTGTGTAGGGTCCACCTGCTGACTGGACATCTCGGGCCTGGTGTTCCTGCTTCATCCAGCCCACCCTCCATGTGAGCAATGGGCGGTGCTGCCTGCCAGGGCAGAAGTCAGAGCTCATCGCTGCTGTGCCTGCGGGGCCTCGTGGCTGCCCCTAGTGTGGACCCAGGGGTGTGCCCCGGGTGCAGTGGGTGTGAGCGACCATGCAGCCCGTGTGTGCCACGCAGCACACGCTGTCTCCCAACCCCAGGCAGGCCACCACCATTGGCAAATTTTCCTTGGCAGTTGCTTGTGCCCAGGACAACCTACCACCAGTCCACCTTGTCTGTTTTATCTTAAAAGTTGGAGAGGTTTTCACTGTGTGTACCCCTTGTGTTTTCTTCAAGGGTGAAAGTAAAATCTGCCTACCTGTTAATCTGTTAGTCTGTATCTAACGCCTGTTACCATCATAACCTTTTCTGGATGTGCGGTTCTGTCACGCTGCGTGCATTCACCCTGTTAAGGCACAGATCGCTGAACCTTTCCGTCTTGCTGAGGAAGAGGAAAACCTGAAACTCCATTCCCATCAAACTGCTCCCCTTTCACTCCTGCTCCCACGCCTGGCAGCCACCGTTCTGTCTGTCGTTAGCGTTGCAGCCACCGCAGAGACCTCATATGAGTAGAGTCGTACAGTATTTGCCCTTTTGTGACTGGCTCATTTCACTCAGCACAGTGTCCTCAAGGGTCAACCCTGCGATAGCATGTGTCAGAATTTCCTTCCCTCTTAAGGCTGATGAACATGCTATTGTGTGGATGGACCACACTGGTCTATCCATGCATTCTTTTTTTTTTTTTTTTTTTTTTAA
>RJWJ010016167.1:0-34919 GCA_004363605.1 Indri indri
TATCTCCCCTCATCTCTGTCTTTGACATTACTTGTCATTTTTGATAATTACATGCTTCTTACTCCTCATCCTTAATACATCAACCATACCACCTTTCATCACACCCTCCGAATCAGAGCATTTAACACCAACAAAACAAGCCCAAGCAGTTATAAATCATATATCATCTATCATAACAAACTGTGAATTTTAAAACTCACTCATAGACTGGGTATAGTGGCTCATGCCTGTAACCCTAGCACTTTGGGAGGCTGAGGCAGGAGGATCACTTGAGGCCAGGAGTTCAAGATCAGTCTGAGTAAGAGCAAGACCCCATCTCTACAAAAGAAAAGGAAAATCAGCCAGGCATTCCCAGCTACTTGGGAGGCTGAGGCAGAAGGATCTTTGGAGCCCAGGAATTTGAGGTTGCAGTGAGCTATGATGACTCTACTGCACTCTAGCCCGGGAGGCAGAGCGAGATCCTGTCTCAAAGGAAAAAACAAAACTCACTCATATGTATGTCAACAGATAAACAGATGCCAAAATTGTTATGTATCTTTTAATCAGTCATAATCATTACTGTTGCCAAGCTCCATAATATTTTTTTTTTTAATTTTAATTGTTTTAAATTTTGAGACAGAGTGTCACTCTGTTGCCCAGGCTAGAGTGCCATGGTGTCAGCCTAGCTCACAGCAACCTCAAACTCCTGGGCTCAAGTGATCCTCCTGCTTCAGCCTCCCAAGTAGCTGGGACTACAGGAATGAACCACCACACTCAGCTAATTTTTTTTGTTTTTAGTAGAGATGGGGTCTCGCTCTTTCTCAGGCTGGTCTCGAACTCTTGAGCTCAAACGATCCTCCCACCTTGGCCTCCCAGAGTGCTAAGATTACAGGTGTGAGCCATGGTGCCCAGCCCCAATTTTTATATTATTAATAATTTGTTAATTAACCAAATAGTCAATACCTCCACTTAGTGATTCCAACAGTAGTGAAGTAGACTAAAATCTTGGCTACTCCTTCTAAGAAGTTACAGACTATTAGGGTAAGTGATAAATGCCATGAAGAGAAATAAATTAGGAAAGAAAGTAGGAAGAAATCAATCAATACAGCCCTGCTCCAATATACTTGCAGTGCAAGCGACCAAAGTCAAACTACAGGCCTTCAGGCACTTATATATATATCAATTAACAATTGTATTCCAGACCTCTAACCTTTTAGTGCATTCAAACACCATGAATAGATAACAATTTTAGAAAATTTAGAGAAAAATTGAAACCAATGCATGGTCCTGTTATGAGTCTATGGACCTTAGATTATAGAAAATAGAAGAACTAGCTAAGAGGCAATTATTAATACAAATGGTCCAACCTCAAGATGATGAATTAAAGTAACAGTTGTGAGGATAAAGAAAGATGTTAGATATGAAGAGGCATTGGGGAACCAGAATTGTTAAGAATGTATATAGGGATCCCCTTTAACGGTAGAAGAAAAAAAGAATGTATATGGGGAATAAAAGAGATGATGGTTGATGACTTCCAAGGATCCTGTGAAAGCCAGGGCTGGAGCAGATAAAAAGTGAGAACCTCATGTAGTTGCAGACCTGAGAGAAGACCAAAGCAGAAGTAGTGCCATATGACCAAATAGCCATGGTTATCAAGAGTTTAGAAAGAGATTCCTGCAGGCTAGTCCAGTTGACTTTAGTATGGTACTCTGGTCACCGTAAGTGTTAACATGTTGCTTGTCTAACAGGTACTGTATCAAAGGCCATCATTGTTGAGATTTGTAGGATTCACCATGATTTCTTAAACATGAGAAGGAAATGCACTAAGAGATCAGAGTACCCCTCCAATTTCTTTGATACAAAACGTCAGAGGTTGCCCAAAAGTGAGTATCCTATATGTGAAGAGGTGGTATAATACAAGGTAGTCACGTGCATTTCACGTGCATTTTCTAAGAACGAGCAGAGTATGGGCCAGAGCTGTAAGCACGTGGGGAGAATTCAAGTGCACCATAGTCAACCTCACTAACCACCCTAGAAGTTGAGTTTAGAGGAGGACCAACTACCAGGTGGTTTCTGAGGTCAGCCACTGGGGAAGAGGAGTGAATGAATACAAAACCATAATTATGGGCAGAACATACGTAATGTCTCATTAGGCCATCAGCCACAGTATGAAGCTTTCCATACCCACTGAGGTATTCTGGGGTACTGAGTTTTGAAGTAGGATACTTTTATTGTCCTGACATGTATGGTAGGAATTTCGAATAGGGGTAAGTTGAGGATCACATCCTTGTCAGATGATGCTTTAAAAAATTATTCTTTTTAAAGCTAACAACTACCTTGTTTACTTTCTTATGTCTCCTCTCTTCTCTTTTTATCTCAGCTTGTGTTAGGCTTAATACTATATTTTATTAGAACATTCCCCATTCTTTACTGATACCAAAATGCAATGATTCTTCAAATTCAGTCTCTCTGGTAGGGAAAAGTAACAAAGTCTCAAAATTTCATGAAAGCTGTATATGCTTCATAATTATATATGTAGATACATAGATGAGGTCTCGCTATGTTGCCTAGGCTGGTCTTAAACTCCTGAGCTCAAGCGGTCCTCCCACTTCAGCCTCCCAAAGTGCTAGGCTTACAGGTGTGAGCCACCATGCCCAGCCAGAACAAAGCTTTATGTGGAAAGATTCCAAAAACCACCAATCATCATAGAGAAGTTACTTTGTTCCACTTCCCCCAATAGAGATTAGAATTGATGGATTCTGAGCATTACCATAGAACAATGCAGAGGAAAGTTAATAATTTTAGAGCAGAGGTCAAGATAACTTTCTACAAAGGGCCAGAGATAGTGAATATGTTAGGCTTTGTGGGCCATATTGTCTCCATCATAAGTATTAATACTAACTCTGCAGTTGTAGTAAAAGTGATCATAGATAATATGTAAACAAGTGAATATGGCTATGTTCCAATAAAACTTTATTTATAACCAATGAAATTTTGATTTCATATAATTTTTAATGTATCAAAATATTATTTTGATTTTGTTTTTAACTTTTTAAAAATTTAAAACCAATCTTAGTTCACAGATCATATAAAAACAGGCAGGCTAGATTCGGCCACAGTTTGCCTACTCCTGTGTTAGAACTAAACATTCCCATTGTGTCTTTTTTTTTTTTTTTTGCAAATATATATATATGTTTGTCATATATATATATATGACAAAAAACTTAATATCCAGAATATACAAAGAATTTCCATAAATCAATAACAAAAAAGACAATCAGCCCAATTTTTAAAATGTGTAACATACATTTTTAACAGATATATAACAAAAGAAGTTACAAAAACAGCCAAACATTATATGAAAGGGAACTCACCATCTACTAGATATTGGGATGATGCAAATCCAAGCTATAGTGAAATAATATTTTGCACTGCCTAAAATAGCTAAAATAAAGAAGACTGGCCACACCATATGTTGATTAGGATAAGAAGTAACTGAAACCCTCATATATTGCAAATGAGAGTGTAAAATGGAAAACAGTTTGGCAGTTTCTCATAAACTGAAACATATATCTATCCCATGACCAGTATTTTATTTCTGAATATTTACCCAGGAGTAATGAAGATGTGTCCACAAAAAGACTTGTGTAAGAATTATCATGGCAGCATGAATCCTAATAGCTAATAACTGGAAACAACCACATGTCCAACAGGAGATTGTAAAAATAAATTGTGATATATTTATATATTAGTATACTATGCATTATCAAAAAGGAATGAAATACTGACACATGCAATGGATGTGAATGAGTTAAAATATATATTAAGTGAAAAAAGCCAGTAACAATGAGTACATAGTATATAATTCCATTTCTGTGAAAAGCAATTTAGGTAACCAAAATATTTGTACCCTCATAATATTCTGAAACAAAATTTTAAAAGAGTACAATTCAATGACTTTTGAAAAATGTATACATCCATGTAACCACCACCCAGATTAAGATATGCAACATTCCCATCACCTCAGGAAGTTTCCCTGTGTCTTCTTCCAATCCCCAATGGACAACCATTGTTATAACTTCTGTTGCCATATGTATGTTTGCCAGTTCTTAAACTTCCCATTGTATCTTTTGTCATGGAAACATGATCTGGACACTGGCATTTAGTGTCACGTTTAGCTTTGATCTAGCACTTCAAACACAAAAGGGAAGAGTTTGAGGGTTTTCTTTCACTTCAAAATCCAGGACAAAATGTCTCAATATGCTTTAAGAGATTTATCTTTAGAAGTCAAAAGCCACTTTCTGGATGGATCGTAGCCATTTTGTAATTTGGAGTTTCTTTGTGCAATATTCCATGAGAATCCTGCCAGAATACCAGAATGACATATTCCAGCATTGACAGGAATCTGACACAGTGCTTAAAGTATGCCTATCTAGACAGGTAATTTAACACTCTGCATGCATCAAGTAAATGCTCTTTTTCCTTCCTCTTGGAATTCTATATTTATAAAAGAGAAAATTTATTTCTGACCATCATGAGAAGAGTTCATCAAATTCCAATGCTTTATAAGAATAAATCATCTTGCATTTGAAAAAAATGACAAATCCTCAAAGAAAGGTACACACAGGGCCTACCCTTAGGAACTTCGAGAGTGTGATATGGGATGAAGGGTGTTTTTGTATTTTTGTATTTTTTTTTTTTAAGAGGCAGGGTCTCACTCTGTCACCTAGGCTGGAATACTGTGGTACAATCATAACTTATTATAGCCTTGAACTCCTGGGCTCAAACAATCATCCCATTTTAGCCTCCCTAGTACCTGAGAGTACAGGCATGCATGACCATGCCCAGCTAAATTTTTTTTTTAGAGATGGGGGTCCCACTATGTTGTCTAGGCTGGTCATGAAATCCTGACCTTAAGCAATAAGAGGAAGGGTTTAAGTGATAGGAAGAGGTCATGGAGATGGCTTTGGATGAGATAAAATGAAGCCCTTTGTGTTAAACTAAATTAATGTCTGCTCAGGGAATATTAACCTAAACAAAAATTATCAAGAGTAAGACTCAAATATTCAGATGAAGCATTTTAATTGCTTAAAACCTCCCAACGCCTGAGCTCACAGGCAAATACTGTTTAATATTTCATATGCCTTATTAAGTTAGGAAAGTCATGCCTGAAAATGTACAACAGCGAGACTTTTCCAAATCGAGTAGTCCAGATCAAAGAAATCCCAGTTTCAGGGGTTGAAAGAGCTAAAGTTAAAAGAGTTCATAGATCAACTTTTTTAAATCCTGTACATGGATTAAGTACGATATTAGAAAAAAAGTAGGATGTTGGTAATTCATAAGCTGGGATAGACTCATTCCAAGTTTTAATGAGAAAAATGGTTGGAAACTTTGGGTGACTCCTAGACACATTAAAAGCCATTTGTGTCTGTCTGGTTAATGTAAAAACAGAAAGCTTTAACTTTTAATTAAGTTTATTTTCCACTCTTGTAAGGTTTAACCCTGTTCTTTGTCCATCAAAGGAATATAACTCTTGAGTAAAAGTAGCATTGACTATTCACTATTTAAACTAAATTCTCCATTTAACAGATAACAATAAAATATAAGAAATTCCTGACTAATCTCACGGACTCTTACACAGAGCAATTCACTAGCTAGCACAGTGGTTGAACAATGTCCTCCACTAGGCGGAACACAGAACAAAGCTTTCCTTGTTAACCAAGAGTGTTTACTGGAACCCTAGAACTCCAAATATGTAGCTCATAAATGTGTCATTTCTAACAATGCGAAAGAATATGGAAAACACACTGATGGAATGATTTCAGGGTCTGATAACAGACCCATTTACCTATAAATATAGAATGTAATTTGTATCCTCCTCTTCAATGCCATTGCCACCTCCATCAGTGACCTTTCTAGCCCTATACCAGGCAGTCCACAGAAGTCTCATGAAGGGGCACAGTCTTTGCACTGAAGAGTTAATAATCTAATGGAGAGGAAAAGATAAATGCCAGTCATTACCTTTACCACACCCAAATGGCCACATGTGAAGGTAGACGTGTGTTTATGGTTTCTTTGGTTTTGAAAATAATACTTGTTTGAGAATGATGTCAGCAAGATGGCTGACTAGAAGCTACTAGCACTCTTCCTCCCCACTAAAAACTCCAAAACAGAAAATAAACAGCTACATTTTTACCAAAATAAAGAACAGCACCAGAGAACAGCAAAACAGCAGCAGATATCCTGTAGAGCAGCAGTCCCTAATCTTTTTGGCACCGGGGACTGGTTTCATGGAAGACAATTTTTCCACGGACTTGGTGGGTTGGGGATGAATCTCAGGTGGTGATGCCAGCAACGGAGACTGGCTATCAATACAGATGAAGCTTCGCTCGCTTCCCCGCCGCTGATCTCCTGCTGTGTGGCCCCCCAGTTCCTAAGTTTCATGGAAAAATTAGTGGGGGTGTGCAGCAGGGCTCTGTGGTCTGGTCCCTAACAGGCCACAGACCAGTACCAGTCCACAGCCAGGGCTTAGGGACTACAGCCGTAGGGCACAGAAACCCAGGATGACCACATAGAGAAGGGAAAGAAACACCTCGCCTCCACCACCCCGTCTTCCCAGTTGGAATCAGCTGGAACTAGGAGAGAATTCTCCCTGTAGGAAAAAGGTAAGCAAGAGGATTCCAGCGGCTCCATCACTACTGTGGAAACCTGAAGTCTTTACTACTAGAAACTCCTATAGTCCTCACAGGCTCTGAGCCCAGCTGAGGGAGTTCCTAGAGTCCACACACTGAGCTATCTTGAGAGAATGAGCTGATGCTGTGCCAGCTTCCACCCTTCCATAGCCCAAGCTGCTACTGCTCAACATCATCTTGTAACCAGATCCAATGTTAGAGTACATAATGCTCCTGGAGCAAGTAGCCACTGCATCCCTCCATCCCTGAGGCTCAGCCGCTACTACATTATGCCCACCCAGCAGCACACCATCTCTAAGCAGAACTGCTCTTAGCAAGCCTACTCTCTAGGGCCAAACTACTGCAGAGCCATCCCATCACTGCTAACCCAGTTATTGGTGCACCCACCCCATAGGGCTGAGCTGACATGGTGCCCCACCCCTGGGGACCCAGAGCCTTAATCTACCAGAACAGTCATGCCCCTGGCACCACAGACAAGGCAACACCCCATCCCCTGGCAACCTAAGGGCTCCAGCACACTAGAGAAGTTGTGTTTTTCACCCAGAGCAAAGATGGTACCCCATCCCCTGGGGGCTTTAGGCCTCCTGCACTCCAGAGTAGTTGCATCCCCAGAGCCGCAGCTGAGGCAGCACCCTGTCCCACTGGGGCTCCAAGTCTCTAGCATACCAGAGCATTCAAACCTCCCAGCACCACAACTGATGTGGCACCTGACCCCCAGGGATCCAGAGACTCCACTGACCCATGTAACTGTATTTTCTGGGGATGAGCAGAGGCAGTGCCTTGCATCTCTGGGAATCTGAGCCTTGGCTGAGCTGTGTTACACCTCACCTTTAGGCTGAACAGCTATAGCACCTTGACTGCCTGGAACTGGACTAGCTCCCTGCTGAGGCACCTCACCTCTCTGGGGAGAGGTCACCACTGTGTTGCTCCCCACCCCTGGGGGCCAAGCAAGAGTGACATTTTGCCATTTTCGGTAGTTGCTGCTGCTACACCTGGCCTTACAGAGCCAAATTTGAGTCCCAAATTGTAACCATGCCCTTATTCCCAGGGCTAGGGCCTCTAAAATACCCTTTCCTTCTTGGAGCTGTGCTAGTGCCATGCCCTGCCCACTTCCCAGGGTAAGAACCACAGCTGTATCCCAGCCTCCCGAGCTCAAGAAGCAAATCCTGGCTTAGTGGGGAAAATGCATCCGCAAGTGCTTTAGACAGTTAACCTATGCCTCAAGTCCCAGGTGCTACAGTAGTTTTACCAGACCAGGCACCCAACTACACAGCTTCCTTAAGCACTGGTGCCCTGGACCACAATGCCACTGTGGCTGCCTATAAGCCATTTCAGACCCAACACCAAGAGAGATTCTCTCAGCTAAGATTCTCCACTGTGAGAAACATATGAACAGGAGAATCCCTAAAGCCCTTGCCCTAAAACTTATGCAGTAACTGTCACTACCACAACCCCTGCAGCCCACATCACTGAGGCACCCGCAGTCATGGCTAACATTTATCATGGCTGAAGAAACTGCATGGAGATCACACCACTGTGCCAACATGGAACCAGAGCCAATTGACATCATCAGGCCCATCTGCAGGTGAAAACCTTTCCTTGTGAAAGCCACTCTGTGAAGTTTAGAAAAGTTGACTGCTGCAGGGAACATGGCCAATGCTCCCCGCAAAAAGCCGGGTCCCTTTGGTAGAGTTGCAAGGGATAAGAAAATAATAGAGAAAAATGGAAAATGGAAGAAATAAAAGAATACACTGAGACAAAGATATGGTTTTATAAGTTTATAAAGATTATAGGCAAAGCAGGAGCTGAGGGGGCTTGGAC
Organism: Indri indri; assembly: GCA_004363605.1. Lineage (NCBI taxonomy): Eukaryota > Metazoa > Chordata > Mammalia > Primates > Indriidae > Indri > Indri indri. Next base: position 8,493 of record RJWJ010016167.1, read on the forward strand.
CTCTCCGTCGGTCTCAAAAAGCCCCGAATGAGGTCTTACATGGTAACTTATAGGGAATAGTGAATAATTGCCAGGGGCAACAGATTTACATAACAGCAGGTAGTTCCTCTCAGGTTAACAGGTTTTCAAAAGGCTTCTACAGAAGGCTTCTACAGATTCTTTAACAAATTCTATCTACGTGAGCAAACAGTTACAAAGTCTTTCAAAGGTTAACTTCTAAATTCTAAGGTAAGTTTATCATTTAACAGAGGGGGTAAACAGAGATATGTTGGCTCCATGTTTATTAGGTTATTGTGAATGGAGACAGGTAGTCTAGAGTGGTTTAAACAAGAGCTTTGCTTTTAGCCATTTGGGAAGCTGTCTGTTCCAGAGGGCACTCCATTGTCAGCTCTCAGCCTGTAGTTTTTAACAGATTCACTTGTGCTTTACAAAGCAAATCCAAACTTTTAGGTCTGAGAAACACGGCGCCTGTGGGATATAGCTGCTACTGCCTTTCAGAGATGCCCTTCCATGTGTAACAGCATTTGAAATGCAAACCAACACGTTCACATATTCCTTCAGGGCAAAGCTCTGCAAAACTCCTAAGACAAATCCTGTTCCCAAACACGTTTAATATTAATTCATGGAGCGACAGACTGCATCACCAGATGCACAGACATTAACACAGGGACACAAGAAAGATGAAAAATCAAGGAAATATGATACCACCCAAATAACGCAATAACTCTCCAGTAACTGACCCCAAAGAAATGGAAATTTACAAGCTGCCTAAAAAACAATTCAAACAATGATCTTAAGGAAACTCAGTGAGATATAAGCAAAAACAAACAGATAATTCAATGAAATTTAAAAAAAAAATCCTGACCTGACTGAGAAATTCAACAAAGAGACAGATATCATTTCAAAAAGGAGCCAAAAAGCTAAAGAATTCAATGAATAAAGAAATAAAATTGAGAGCCTTGAATACAGATAGCAGGTTGAGTGGAAGAAAGAATCTGTGAACTTGAAGATAGGTTTTTGAAATGACTCAGAGGGAAAAAAAGAAAAAGAATGAAAAAGAATAAAGACAGTCTGTAGGACTTATGGGACACAATTAAGTGAACAAATGTCCACATGATGGAAGATCCAATGGAAGAAGGGATAGAGAAAGGCACAAAAAGCTTCCTTAATGAAGTAATTGATGAAAAGTCCCAAGTCCTTGGAGAGATATGGACATCCAGACCCCTGAAAATCATAGGTGCCCAAATAGATTCAAGACAAGGTTGAATGTGTCATCTCTGAGGCATATTATAATCAAATTGTCAAAAGTCAAAGACAAAGAATTCTAAAAGCAGAAAGAGAAAAGCATCAATCACATATAAGAGAATCTCCATTATACTATCAGTGGATTTCTCAGCAAAATCCTCACAGGTCAGGAGAGGATGGAATGACATATTCAGTGCTGAAAGAAAAAAAAAAAATGTCAGCCAAGAATACTGTACTCAGCAAAGACATTCTTTAGAAATGAAGAAATAAAGTCTTTCCCATATAAGCAAAACTAGAGACTAACTAGAGACATCGGTTGCCAGATCATCTCAGAAGGAAGGAAAAGTTTTAGATAAAAAAACATAGCTCAAGTGTAATTCTGAGGGATATGTGCCAGAAGCTACTGGGGATTCCACAAGAAGAAGTTGCAGAGCAGAAAAAGAAGGAGCAAGATATTGGCATAGATCAAACCTTGAGAAATTTGAAGTGATGTGGAAAGGTAGGTAGAGATTTTATCTCTTTCTTTCTCTCTCTCTCTCTCTCTCTCTCTCTCTCTCTCTCTCTGTCTTCCTCCCTCCCACCTCTGTTAGTCAGCAGGCTCCCAAACTGCTGGAGAGCTTTTCTAACTGCTGCTAGTGAACTGGAAGCTTCTTGAAAACAAAGCACTGGGCTGCCAACCCCCTCATGCTTGTTCCCCCTCCTCACCACAGACCTGAGCTGAGACAGCAGGTGCCGTACTGCTTCTCCACCCACTGTGTGCCTTTGTCCTCCCCCAGGGAGCTTCAGCCCTTCAATTTTTGTGTCGCTAGTTCCCACATAAACATCTCCCAACTCCTGCCCAGACTGTGGTGGCCACAGGGGCCAGTTGGTCCTGGGGGATCTGTGTGATCCCAGAGCTTGGACATTCTGGGCAGGCTGCCTTCTAGGGGGAGGAACAAAGAGGACCAGAGTGTCAGCTCTCCTCTATTCAGACTCTTTTCCCTTCTCTCCCTTCCCCCACCCACTGCTGCTGAGTCACATGGGTGCCTTCAAGGGACAATTGAGCCAGGGATCTCAGGATCAGCTGCTTCCCCTCTATTGGTGTGTCCACTACATTGAGGCTCCCACAGAGAGCAGAGCTCACACATTTTCTCTTAAAAACCTGCAGCAGACCAAGGAGTACTCAAGCTGTGAGCTCACTGCCTGCCAACCTGACCTGGTGCTGCTCATCTCACTGCTCCAGCAGAGCAGGGAGTTGACCCTTGACCCCTGATGAGACAGCTGTTTTGCCCACCTTTGTGGAGCCTGAACACAGGCTTGCCCAACTCAGTCCCAGCTAACTTCACTCCTCCACCCACCTCTGCTGTTATGGAGAATAAGGAGGCCCCTGAGTGCTACAGGGCCCTGCCCTCCACCTGGGGCATCTTGAGTACTTCACCTGATTGACTTGAGCCAGTCACAGCTTTCAAAAAGAAACACTGCAGCTGGCTCTTTCCTGCAAGTGCCACCTACTGTCAGGGAGGACAATTTGTACAGCCCATTACAGCATTTACTGACTAAATTATATAGGATGTGGCCGACTCTTACCCACAAGCACTACCTATTGTCTCAGAGATTAAACTTGGTGCCCCAATATAATTTGCACTGTTAAAAAGACCACAGGGCTGGGGACAGAGGAATGATTTCAGTGACCTCCATCTTCCCTCATCAACAAGAGACAGGGACATTGCCCATGCACATAGTATAACACCACAACAACCTACAAATAACTAGCAATTGAGAAAATCACCATATTAAGAATATCTATAACCATGGTATCCACCCAGAACTTACACCTCATCAAAGTACCCACAAGCAAAGCCAAAGGTCCTTACCCAACATAAGCTACAGACACTCCCTTAATAGTGGGGGGGAGGAACCCAATCTAAAAATAAATAAATTAAAAAAAGGAACAGTGCTCCAGATGAGAAGAAATCAGCACAAGAACTCCAGAAGTATAAAAAATCAAAGCAAAAGGACCCATCAAAGGAGCACACCAGCTCTCTAGCAATGGATCCTAACCAAAATGAAAATACTGAAATGATAGATAAAGAATTAGAAATATGGATTATAAGGAAGATCCATGAAATCCAATAGAAAATGGAAAACCAACTCAAAGAAACAAGAAAAGCAATTCAGGAAATGAATGAAAAAATTACTAAAGAGATAGATATATTTAAAAAATCAATTAGAACTTCTGAAAAAAAAGTCATTTAGGGAAATACAAAACACAGTGGAAACTTTCAGGAATAGACTAGACAAAGCAGAAGAAAGAATTTCAGGGGTTGAAGACAACTCTTTCAAATTAACCTGGTCAGTCAAAAATAAAGAAGAGTCAAGATGAATAAACAAAGTTTATAAGAAATGTGCGATTATGTGAAATGGCCAAATGTAAGAATCATAGGCATCCCTGAGGGTGAAGAAGAAAAGATAAGGCCTGGAAAACCTATTTGAGTGAATAATTGAGGAAAGCTTGCTTGGTCTTGCTAGAGATTTAGACAGCTAAAATAAGCTCAATGAACACCTAGGAGATTCATTGTAAAAAGGGAATCACCAGTATATAGTCATCAGACTAGTCAAAGTCAACACAAAGGAGGAACTCCTAATAAGCCATGAGGTGAAAACATCAAATAACTTACAAAATAAAACCCATTAAACTAACAGCAGACTTCTTAAGAAAAAGCTTACAAGCCAGAAAGGAATAGGGTCCTATCATTAGTCTCCATAAACTCAGCCAAGAATTTTGTATCCTGCTAAACTGTGTTTCATAAATGAAGGAGAAATAAAGTCTTTCCCAGATAAGCAAACACTAAGGGAATTTGTCAATACTAGACCCCCCCTCACAGGAAATGCTCAAAAGTGAAAGAGCACAATAGACACCAACCATTGTAAAACATCCAAAAGGTATTACTCACAGCTCTTATAAAACAATAGTACAATATATCATCTAAGGTATCATCCGACATGATGAACACAACAGCATCCCACATATTAATACTTACAGTTAACGTCAATGGTCTGAATGCCCCTCTTAAAAGATATAGACTGGTTGAATGGAGAAAAAACACAACCCAAGTATCTTCTGTCTCCAGGAATCACATCTAACCCACAAAAACTCACACAGACTCAAGGTGAAGGGATGGAAAAAAAATATTCCAAGCAAACGAAAACCAGTAATAAGCAGACATAGCCATTCTCATATCAGATAAAATAGACTTTAAATTAACAATGGTAAAAAAAAGACAAAGATGGTCATTATATAATGGTAAAGGGAGTAATTCAACAAGAAGATGTAACAATCCTAAATATATATGTACCTAACACAGGAGCTCCTAGATTCATTAGACAAATTCTATTAGATCTTAGCAAAGAAATAAACAGTAACATCATAATAATCAGGTAGTAAACACTCCACTGACAGTACTTGCACACATGATTGGAGCAGAAAATAAATAACGAAACATTGGACTTAAAGGGGACTCTAGAACAAATGGACCTGATATTTACAGAACATTCTACCCCAAAACTACTGTATACACATTTTTTTTCATCAGCACATGGGACATTTTCCAAGATTAATCATATGTTAGGCAAAAAAGCAAGTCTCCACAAATTCAAAAAAATTGAAATCATACTATGTATCTTCTCAGACCTCAGTGGAATAAAACTAGAAATCACTTCCAAGAGAAACACTCAAATCTATACAAAGTCATGGAAATTAAACAACCTGATGCTGAATGATCCCTGGGTCAGTGATGAAATTAAGACAGACATCAAAAGATTCTTTGAACTGAATAACGAAGGGGACACAAGCTTTCAAAATCTATGGGATACAGTAAAAGTAGCCCTAAGGGAAAATTTCATAGCCTTAAATGCCTATATCAAATACAAAAAGATCACAAATTAACAATCTAATATCACATCTCAAGGAACTAATAAAAGAAGAATCAACCAAACCAAAAGTCAGCAGAAGAAAAGAAATAACAAAGCTCAGAGCAGAACCAAGGAAATGGAAGCCAAAAAAAAAAAAAAAAATACAAAGAACCAATGAAAGAAAAGGTTGGTTCTTTGAAAAGAGAAGCAAAATTGATAAAGCAATAGCCATATTAACCAGAAATAGAAGAGAAAGTACTTAGGTAATCTCAATAAGAAATGAAAAAGGAGACATTACAACTGATACCACAGAAATAAAAAATATCATCTGTGAGTACTACGAAAACTTCTACACAAACTAGAAACCTAGAGGAAATTGATAAATTCTTGGAAACACACAATCCCCCAAGCCTGAATCAGGAAGAAACAGAAACCCTGAACAGACAAACAATGAGCAGCAAGATAGAAGCAGTAATAAAAAGTCTCCAAACAACAACAACAAAAGCCCTGGACCAGACAGATACACAGCCTAATCCTACCAGACCTACAAAGAACTGTCATCTATCCTACAGAAACTATTCCATAACATAGACAAGGAGGGAATCTTCCCTAACTGATTTTTTGTAGCCAGTGTCACTCTGATACCAAAGCCAGGAAAGGACACAACAAAAAAAGGAAACTATAAACATCCATTATGAACATAGATGTAAAAATCCTCACCAAATTGCTAGCAAACTGAATTTAAGAGCACATCAAAAAGATAATCCACCATGACCAAATAAGTTGCATCCCAGGGATGCAAATGAATAAACATGATTCACTACATAAACAGAAACAAAACTAAAGACCACATGATCATCTCAGTATATGCAGAGAAAGCATTTGATAAAATTCAGTATCCTTTCATGATAAAAACCCTCAACAAACTAGGCATAGAAGGAACATACCTCAACATTATAAAAGCCATATATGACAAACCTACAGCCAACATAATACAGAATGGGGAAAAGTTGAAAGCATTCTGCCTAAGAACAAGAACAAGGCAAATGTGTCCTGTCACCACTTCTATTCAACATAGCATTGGAAGTCCTAGCCAGATAAATCAGGCAAGAGAAGGAAATAAAGGGCACCCCTATCAGGAAAGCGGAGGTAAAACGATTCCTGTTTGCTGATGATATGATCTTGTATCTAGAAAACCCTAAAGACTCCACCAAAGGACTCCTGGAATTGATAAGTACATTCAGCAAAATCTCAGGTTACAAAAATCAATGTATACAAATCATTAGCATTTCTATATACTAACAACAGTCAAATCAAGGACTCAGTACCATTCACAATAGTTACAAAGAAAATAAAATACCTAGGAATATACTTAACAAAGGAGGTCAAAGACCTCTACAAGGAGAACTATAAAACACTGCTGAAAGAAATCACAGATGACACAAACAAATGGAAAAACAACCCCTGCTCATCAATTGGTAGAATAAATGTCGTTAAAGTGTCCATACAGCCCAAAGTGATTTACAGATTCAACATAATCCCCATCAAAGTACCAGCATCATATTTCACAAAATGAGAAAAAATAATCCTAAGCTTCATTTGGAACCACAAAAGCACACAAATAGCTACAGTAATCTTAAAAAGAATAAATCTGGAGGCATCACATTACCTGACTTCAAATTATACTACGAGGCTATCATAACCAAAACAGTATGGTACTGGTATAAAAGCAGAGTTATAGGCCAATGGAACAAAAATAGAGAACCCAGAAATAAAACCATCTACCTACAACCAACTGATCTTCAACAAGCAGACAACAACATACACTGGGGAAAGGAAACCCTAATCAATAAATGGTGCTGGGAAAATTGGATAGCTACATGCAGAAGAATAAAACAGGATCTCTACCTCTTGCCATATACAAAACTTAATTCAAGATGGATTAAAGACTTAAACGTAAGGCATGAAACCATAAAAATTCTAAAAGAAAATGTAGGAAAAACTCTTTTAGACATTGGCCTAGGCAAAGAATTTGTGACTAAGACCTCATAGGCAAGTATAGCAACAACAAAAATAAACGGGCCTTAAATTAAAAAGCTTCTCCACAGCAAGGAAAATAGAGTGAATAGACAATCTACCAAATTGGAGAAAATACTTGCAAAGTATACATCTGACAAAGGACTGATATCCAGAATCTACAAAGAAATGAAACAAATCAGCAAGAAAACACACGAACCCCTCAAAAAGTGGGAAAAATGACACGAACAGAAGTTTTTTGAAACAAGATAGACAAATGGCCAAGAAACATATGAAAAAATACACATCTCTAATCATCAGGGAAATGCAAATTAAAACTATAATGAGATACCACATTATTCCTATCAAAATGACCATTATTAAAAATTCAGAAAACAACAGATGCTGGTGTGGATGCAGAGAGGAAGGAACACTTATACACTGTTGGTGGGACTGCAAATAGTACAACCTCTTTGGAAAACATAATGGAGATTCCTCAAAGAAATAAATGTAGACCCACCATTCAATCCAGTAATCCCAACTGCTGGGTAAACGAAGTCATCTTATCAAAAAGACACCTGTACTCAAATGTTTATTGCAGCACAATTCACAATTGCAAAGATATGGAATCACCCTTAGTGCCCTTCAATTCATAAGTGGATAAAGAAAATGTGGTATAATATACCATAAAAAGGAATGAAAAAATGTCATTTGTAGCAATGTGGTGGGAACTGGAGACTATTATCCTAAGTGAAGTATCTCAGTACTGGAATACCAAATACCACATGTTCTCATGAATAAGTAGGGTACACATGGGAAAAAAGCAATAGAAAGGACATGGGAAACCAAGGAGTTGGGAGGGCAGTAGTGTGGGTGTGGGATAAAATCTTACCCATTGGGTATGATGGACACTGTTCTGGTGATGGGCACACCAAAAACCCTGACTTGTACAAGATATCAATAAAAACACTTGTACCTAAATAAATAAATAAATAAAGCTAAAAAAGAAAATCCCAATAATAACCATAATGAAAATATCTATAGAACATACACAAAGAAAATAAGAAAGGAATTTAAATGTTTTACTACAAAAAAAATCAACTAAACACAAAAGAAGACAGTAATGCAGGAAATGAAGGACAAAAAAACTACAAGGTATATAGAAAAAAAACAGGAAACCAACAAAAGTTAGTCCTTTCTTATCAGTTAGCCTTAGGAATAAAGGAAATTCTGACACATGCTATAACATGGATGAACCCTGAGGATATTTGGCATAAGCAAGTCACAAAAAGACAAATATTGCATGATTCTACTTAAATGAGGTACTTAGAGTAGTCAGATTCATAGAGACAGAAAGTAGCATAGTGGTTTCCAGGAGCTGGAGGGAGGAAGGAATGGGGAGTTAGTGTTTAATGGGCACAGAGTTTTGGTTTGGGAAGACAAAAAAGTTCTGGAGGTAGATGGTGGTAATAATCATACAACAATCTGAATGTGATTAATACCACTGAACTGTATACTTAAAAATGGATAGACTTGTAAACTCTATTTGTATTTTGCCACATTAAAAAATTGGGAAAAAACGCTTAAGGATGCTCTTTAAATGGAAATGAAAGGACAATAATTACTATCATGAATACATATGAAAGTATAAGACTCTCTGGTAGAGGTAAATTTATTCTCAAATTCCAAATATTCCAATATTGTAATGGTGTGTAAACATCCACACCTCTAGTATGAATGTTAAAATTGAAAATAGTCAAAAAATAACTAAAGCTACAATAAGTTGTGAAGGAATGCACAATATAACAAGATGTAAATTGTAACATCCAAAATATAAATGGGAGATGGGTAAAAATCTAGAGTTTTGTGTGTGACAGAGTTAGCTTAAAACAGTAGATTATAACTATAAGATGTTTTATGTAAATCTCATGGTAACCACAAAATAAAAACCTATAGTGGATATACAAACAAGAAAGAGAACGGAATAAAAGTTTAGCACCAGAAAATTATCAAATGACAAAGTTAGTCAACAAGAGAGGAAGAAAGGAGCCAAGGTCCTTACCTATCAATACTAACCTTGAATGTAAATAGATTAAATTCTCCAATTAAAAGATACAGAGTAGCTAAATGTATTTTAAAAATAAAATCCAATTATATGCTACTTACAACAGACCCACTTAAGCTTTAAGACCACATAGAGGCTGAGAGTGAAGGGATGGAAGAAGATATTTAATGTAAATGATAACCAAAAGGTAGCAGGGGTAGCTACACTTAGAAAGAGTAGACTTCAAGTTAAAAACTGTCACAAGAGACAAAGAGGGTCATTATTCAATGACAAAGTGGTCAATTCATCAAGAGACATAATCATTGTAAATATATATGCACTTGAAATCAAAGCACCTAAATACATAAAACAAATGTTAATGGACATGAAGGGAGAAATACATAAAAATACAGTAATGGCAGGGGACTTTACTACCCCGCTTTCGATAATGGATAGATCAACTAGACAGAAAATTAATACAAGAATAATGGACTTGAACTGCACTTTTGACCAAATGGACCCAACCAACATATTTAGAACTTTCCATCCCACAGCAGCAGAATATACATTTTTCTCCAACACACATGGAATATTCTCCAGGATAGACCATATGTAAGGCCACAAAGCAAGCAGTAACAAATTTAAGATTGAAATCGTATATTTGTGATACAATATTATTGTAGACCACATGGTATGAAACTAGAAATTAATAACAGGAAGAATCTTAGAAATTTCACAGACATGGGGAAATTAAATTATACACCCCTGAACAACCAATGTGCCAAAGAAGAGACCAAAGGAAAATTAAAAAATGTCTTGAGACAAACAATGGAAATATGACATATAAAAATTTATGGATGCAGAAAAAGCAGTTCTAAAATGGAAGTTTAGTAATGAAGTTCTAAAAGGAAAGTTTACAGCAATAAATGCCTAAAAAAACAAGAAAAATCCCAAATAAATATTCTAACATTATGCCTCAAGTATCTAGAAAAATAATAATAAATAAACCCAAAATTAGCAGAAGGAGGGAAATAAAGATCAGGACAGAAACAAAAAGAGAACAGAAAAACCATAGAAAGAATCTATTCTTTCTATGATTCTTTGAAAAAAATAAGCAAAACTGACAAACCCTTAGCTAACCTAAGAAAAAAAAGAGAGAAAATTAAAATAAATAAAATAAAAAATAAAAGAGAAGAAATTACCAACACACACCTCAGAAATAAAAAGGATCATAAGGGACTATTATGAAAATTATATGTCACCAATGGATAAATTTCTAAAAAAATATTATCTACCAAGATTGAATCAGGAAGAAATAGAGCCTGAACAGACCAATAATGAGTAAAGAGATTGAAGAAGTAATAAAACAGCACCCAACAAAAAAAAGCCAAGGTCCAGATGGCTTCACAGCTGAGCCTTAACAAACACTCAAAGAAGAATTAATATCAATACTTCTTAAACTCTTTCAAAAATGGAGCTAGAGGGAATATATCCAAACACATTTTACGAGGCCAACATCACCTTGACACCTAAGCCATACAAAGACACCAAAGTGTAAAAACATATAAAAAAGATTATATATCATGACCAATGATTATTTTTGGATATCACACCAAAGGCTCAGGCTACAAAAGCAAAAATAGATAAATGGGACTACATTAAACTAAAAAGCTTCTGCAAACCAAAGAAAACAATCAACAAAATGAAAAGGCAATCTATAGACTTGGAAAAAAATATTTGTAAACCACATATCTCATAAGGAGTTAATATCCAAAATTTATAAAGAACTCTTACAAATCAGTAGCAGAAAAACAAATGACCAGATTAAAAAATGGAAAAAATACCTGAAAAGACATTTCTGCAAAGAAGATATAAATGGCCAACGGGTATATGAAAAGGTGTTCAACATCACTTACCATCAGGGAAGTGTAGATTAAAACCACTATGAGACATTATCTCATACCTGTAGGGATGACTACTACCAAAAAGACATGAGATAAAGGCTAGGCACAGTGGCTCATGCTTGTAATCCTAACACTTTGGGAGGCTGAGGTAGGAGGAGTACTTGAGTCCAGCTGAGCAAAAGTGAGACCCCATCTCTACAAAAAATAGAAAAATTAATTGAGCTTGGTAGTGTGTGCTTGGGAGGCTGAGGCAGGAGGATCCCTTGAGCCCTGCACTTTGAGGTTGCACTGAGCTATAACAACGTCACTGCACTTTAGCCCAGGTGATGGAGTGAGACCTTGCTACACACACACACACACACACACAGACATGAGATAAATGTTGGTGAGGGTATGACGAAAAAGGAATCCTAATACATTGTTGGTGGGAATGTAGATTAGTTACAGCTATTATGGAAAACAATATGGAGGTTTCTAAAAAAAATTAAAACTAGAACTACCATACGACACAGCAATCTCTTGTCTGGGTATCTACCCAAAGAAGATGAAATCACCACCTTGGAAAGATATTTGCACTCCTATAGTCGTTGCAGTATTATTTACAATAGCCAAGATATGGAAACCACCTAAATGTTTATTGACAGATGAATGGATAAAGGAAATGTGGTATATATACACACATAGGAATATTATTCAGCCTTATAAAAAGGAGATCCTGCCATTTGCCACAACGTGAATGGTATGAGGACACTGTGCTACGGGAAATGAGCTAGACAGAAAAAGAAAAATATTGCATGATCTCACTTATGTGGAACTTAAAAAAAAAAAAGGTCAAATATACAGAGAGAATAAAGTAATGGTTACTGGGGTGGAGGTGGGGGGTCAAAGGATATAAAATAGCAGATATGTAGGATGAACAAGTCTAGAGATCTAATATACAATATGAGGACTATTGTTAATAAAATTGTATTATTGATTTTTGGTAAATAAGTAGATTTAAGCTGCTCTTATCACAAAAAGAATAACAGTGTGAGATAATTGATATGTTAATTTGCTTCACTGTAATAACCACTCTATAGTCATGTGCTGCATAATGATGTTTTGGTTAGCAATGGACCACCTATATGCCGGTGGTTTCATAACATTATAATGGAGCAGCCGTATATGGTTATGCCATTTTTTTTAATCCTTCATCATATATGTTTACTGTACATTTTCTATGTTTAGATACACAAATACTTACAATTGTGTTGTGGTCACGTATAGTACTCAGTACAACATGCAGTACAGGTTTAGAGCCTAGGTACGTAGCAAGCTATGCCACCTAGGTTTCTGTAAGCACACTGTATGATGTTCAATGATGAAATTGTCTAAGGACACATTTCTCAGAATGTATCCCTATGGTTAAGTGACACATGACTATATATATATCTCATAATATGTTGCCAACCTTAAATATGCACAATGAAATTTATTAAAAAAAAAAAAAAACAACCAAATTACTAAGCCATAGGAACTGTGAGATGGTGTTTGTTCTAAGCCACGATGTTTGGGGAGGTAATTTCTTACACGGCAATAGATGACTAAAACAGTAAACTAAGAGAGCATTAAAAAGAAACAAAATACATAATTTATGTTGTAGTTCTGGACAAAGTTATTACTAATGTTTAATACTTTGTGGAAAAGAGAAAATAAGAAACACTGAGAAATGTCTAATTTAACATACCACATCTATAACTCAATTTATAGTTTTATTCCTTAAAAAGGGAATCAATAATATAATTAACAATAGTCCTCATATCGTATATTAGATCTCTAGACTTGTTCATCCTACATAACTGCTACTTTGTATCCTTTGACCCCCACCTCCATCCCTAGTAACCCCAAATTCCAGGTTCTCAAAGGTATTCTATTAGTTGACGTAAATACTAGTTTGACTTTAATTCTAAAATGCTATATTCTATGAAATAAAGAAAAAAAGAATGATTTTTCAATGTCTTCTAAATTTAAGTAGAATTTTTTATTAAGTTAGGGAGAAAGACAGGAGGAAGGGTGTGTGTAAAAATCTCAGGCATATCTTGAATGAGAATGGCTTTAAATTCCAATTAAAATATTGCATTAAAAATAATCATAAAGGCAGCCTTACTAATTCAAGTAATCAAAAACTTAGAAAAGTTTTTCTCTTCTGCATTGTTTAGTAATGACCATCCCATTGTTTATGGAAAATTTAGGCTGATTTTATCAGCAAATAATGTAAATATATTCAGTTACAATTCTCTTTATTTTACTTAGTATTTAATAGTCAGGTCTTGACTCTAGATGCATTTGACTGTACTTACAAGATAATTATCCTTTAATATTGAAAATACTGAAAAGTTTACTTTTTATTCATGAATTCTGTCCCAAATACAGCTTACTCTATCTACAAGTCTCTTGCTCCTCAATAGTAGTGAATTCCCACTGTGGCACTATAAAACACATGTGCCAGGATTTGCTAGCAAAACAAGATAATCAGCATGGGTTTGTCTAACAATTGTATTTTCTTTAAGTCAGTGCCATTAAATCACAAGCATATTTTAATAGGTAAACTATTCCACATGTTTTTCAGAAGCCTTTTGTGAAGGGCTTAGTCCGTTTTGTAATTCAATGTTGGGCTTTTTTGAGAGGCATAGGAAAAAATCAGTTGAAAGCCCAAGTATATAAGGTAGGAATGAACATTCTCCTAGTCTGACTACACATATTAATACTATCATATGGAGGTAAAACACCAAAGCATACGTTGAAATTTGCTTGGAAAATGGAAATGACATTGATACTTTCCATCACAATTTAGTACTTATATAAGTGTTCTCACTTTTTTCTCTTTTAAGCAAAACTTTTTCTCTGGCCATAGCAGACTCAATGCATGTCATTCGAGAGTTGCTGCCTCTACAATTTAGAAATTATGATTTAAACTGAGAACTTTCTGTGATCAAGGTACCAAATCCTGAATATGTCCCCATATAACACAGAAGGTCAGTTGCAAAATGAAAATTGCACAAATGCATTATGTGAAAACTAAACGTGGACCTTTGAAACTAAACCTGTTATTGCTGTGATTGTGATCTACCATGAATGTCAATGAATACACATGACTCATTCAATAAAAACATGTCAAGCTTAGAAATGGTAGAATCTGGGCAATAATTGCTCATTACCCATGGCAACATTAGAGGTAAAGTGAAGAAATCATTGAGACTGACAAATAACCCACAAATTTAATTCTCACTATTTTCCCTTCAGACCTTCCCTAGAACTAATAACAAGCCAACCAAATGACTAATTTGATATTCACTTTTTTTATTCCCATAGCTGGAAATACAGTCAAGGAGTGAAAGGGCCAAAAGACATCTAGCCAGAAGGGGAGAAGGAGAACACAAGCCAAAGAGTGTGGATTGCTCACAAATTGGATACTTTACCACCAAATAATGTATTTTCCCTGAAACCAATGAACCATATTTAGACATATTGAGTATATATTCCCACTTCCTAATACATCCACACAAGGCTGAATAGGACCCGAAAGTTTTATCTTCTACTTTTGATCTTAAAGTTTGTGTTGAGATTTGGTCAATTATTACTATGTTTGCTTATGTTGATAATGCTATTGTCAATATTGACCTATGATTAAGGTTCAGTCTGATGCATATGTGTCTATATGATGCCATAGTAGGAAAGAACTTATGAAATACTTTGAATATATGGCCTTATAGAAGCCATCTTTGCCTCTGAATGAGAGGAAGAGTTCCTTGTTGGCTGGCATGTATGCATGCTTTCAATAAAGCAGGTATCCTTTGAAGGCCACACAGCTCTTGTCGGAAGCTCTGAAGCCAAATACTATTTGCTACACGATGTTTAGGGAATATAGTACTAGGACAGATTAGACAGATGAAGCTAGAAAAGTAACCAAATTGAAAATTCAGGCACATTTTGGTCTTCGGTGGGAAATGAACTAAAAACAGTCATCTCAGGGACTAAATAAGGTGGTCACGGCTGAGCAAATGAGGTGGAACTTTTCCCCATAACGCACCTCATTCTTTACAACTTTGCCTTTGTGTATTTTCAGAACATTTACCTAGATCTGAGCATACTGATTTTTTCAATTCCAGCAGTTCAGTTTTGCTCAATAGAGACTAATATTTGTTCAGGAATGGGCTATTAAAATGGACATTTTGACCCATACCTCATTTGCTTTTAGGAGGATTTTATCTGAAGAGATTTGTAACTCAAATGTTTATTTTTAAAATTCCTTAATATGCAAAAGGAAGCTGTAGGATTCATTTACATTTAAAGTGGTGGCGAGTGAGTGCATTTTAGTTTTGTACACATTCTCCTGCACATCTGCAGATAATTAAACATTTGTTCAAATGAGAGAAAGCATACAGTTCCTTTGGCTATGTATTTTACTTGAATTATTAATCTTGTTGAGAGAATTTGGCAGTAAAAGCATTATACCCCAAACAAGCTTTCATTTTATTTGACCGAAAAAAAGCTTACAGTTGTTGCAGATCTTTTGCTAAAAGGTAATGCTGACAGGGAACTGAGCAAAAACATGCTTTTAGAATAATTTAGTGATGTCAGTTTGGCATTGGCAGGGATCTTTGTGCATTGTTTTTTTTGCAATAGAAAACATGTGGCATTACACAGTAAATCTTTCCAGGGATCCATGGAACTGATTTTGCTTCCCCCACCCAATTCTGAGTAGATAGCAATTGTAGATTACAGCAGCGTTTTGCTCAGAGAGCAGTTTGAGTTCTTTGAGCTCAGGGAATGTGACTTCAATATCTGTGGCACTCTATAAACTATGTTCCAGTGTGTTGTGTTCATAATAGATGCCTAATTAGTATTTTTAATAAATAATTCTTGATCCCTTAAGTACCATAAAGATGGGATGCTGTATCTGGGCTCCAGAGCCCTGCTAGCAGATACTTTACCCCTGCACATTGCACCGGGTGATTCAGCTCACACAGTGGTTTTAAGTGCTCCATTTTCTCCAAGTCTGTGGCTTCTGATGGGATGGAAATGTACTTTATAATGTGTTTGAACTGTGAAAACAAAGAATAAAGTAGGTAACCTGCAGGCAAAGAAATGTACATCTAAGGACTCAATGAGTTTGCCTGCTGCCATGTTATATGTAACAGAAAATTATAATTTGTAATTTAGTGGTAAGGAATTTGGTGTTTGTAGATTTGGGTTGAACTAAAGTTTAACTTCTTTACGTGAAAAATCTGTAGTATAAATCAGATGCAGTGGTAGAACTACACTATTGTTTTGAGACTAATCATTTAAAAATAGTAGCAGGATTATTTAATATCAATGCCGATGTTAATTACCAATGAATTTTGTTATCCAACTACTTAGGAATATAGCACCTTGATGGTTACAATAGTTCTATTGGAAGGAAATATAGCTGCATTCAAATAAAAAAAATAGAACACCAATTCCTAGTTTATTCCTCGATTCATAAAATTTTAATTTACCAAAGTTTAATAAATCCACTAGATTATGCCCCCTTTAGGAAAAGAGAATGAATCTTTTGTGGGTATGTCCCAAACACTAAACATGATGTCCGACACATGATAGTTATTAATGTTTGAGAAATTGACACAGTTATTTTGCTATTATTTTGACTTCTTGAGAAATTTTTTTTTTGCTGCCAAATTTTACATGGGGATATCTTAATTTTGTTAGGGGGCAGCCAGCCCACCCCATAAGTAAGAAAGCTCAGATGCATCTGCTTACTTAATTGCTTAGGTAAATATAAAGTGGGAAATAATGAAAAGGTTTCGGATATGCCAATGTGTTTAGTTCTTTAAATCCATTTTCTTAGATAATTCTTCCACTTTTACAATATCTACAAATAGGTATCATCATCCCACTTTACAGATGAAGGAATCAAGACTCAAAGAAGCAATGATAACAAATGACTCCAAAGCTTAGTGGTTACAAAGAATGATTTCTCACCAATACTGCTTGTTTATCACTTATTTGCAGATACACTCCATGCTGTCTTTACTTAGGTAATCAGCCAGCAATTAAAAGAGTTTACAGTAGATTCTAAGTTGCCTCTTACATGTTCTGTTGTCACTTGTGTTCATATGTTACTGGTCAAGATAAGTGATATAGCCATGCTTGATTTCAATAGGGTGAAATCTCCCCTTACAGAGGGGCACCTACAAGTCACTTGGTCACATCTGATGCCAAAGAACCATGGACATGTAATCTTCCCATGGAGAGAGGCAACTCAAAAAGGGATGAGCAATGGATATTTTGAACAAGAATACAATCTACCATACTAGTGACAAGGACTGACTTGATTACAAGCCTGTGGCTAATAGCAAAACAAAAAGATCTCTGTCCAGAAATGCAAGGGCTGCTTACACCATTGGAAATGACCCAGGAGGTAATTTGAGGACGTTTTGTTTTTGTTTTTTTAAGGTTCATCTTAAGCTTCCCTGTCTTCTGCACGTTTGTTATGCAGACTAGGATTTGAATTCCAGCCTGTTCCCAAACTGGAACAAGTTGTTAGCTTCTTCTGTACTTAGCAAATAGCCTCTTTGAGCCTTTGTTTTTCATCTGTAAAATAGAGATCATTATAATACCTAACTTCCAGGATTAAAGATAGGAGATATTGAAAGTAATGCACTTATTAATGGTATAATGCTTGGTATGCAGAAAGCATTGTAAAAATGATACCCAATATCATTACCATTCAAGGATCTTCTCTCACCAAGTTAATCATCAGGAAACAGATTCCTCCTACATATTAGAGGATTATTTCTCAAACCTGAAATCTAAGAATGTCATGATAGTATGTCAGCAGACCCTGTGGTTTGAGAAATGCTGATTTGGTGGTTTGACCAATGTGCACAGAATACAGATAGAGATGGAATTTTAGAGATCCTGCACAAACAAATGACCAAACACAAAATGAGCTGTGTCTCAGAATGGTTAACCAAGTCCTCATAGGCACAGTGAACATCTGTGTAGGTAGACAGTATGGAAAGTTCATTTCACAAACATGTTTCCTTGACCTTTTCACATATATTGTTTATACAATATTAACATTGTTTTAGGAAAAAATAGCCAAACAGCTCTCTTTTGCTCTTGCCAGTAAAGTTACACAATGAAGTGATAACAGCTCAGCATTTATTTCTCAGTATGTTTCTCTTTATTTCTTCTCTAATTTAAATCAAGGAGTTCCAGATTGGATGCATCACTCTTTACAGACCTAAAAACTGCTAAGATAGTGTGTGGGAAATGACTTAATAGATCCTCTTCTCCACCTTCAGCCACATGACCAGAATGTATTAGTGCTGGCCTTATTTAAGTGGACAGATTAAGCTTAGGTTCTTCCATAACCATGTTTCCATGGAGCCAAAAATTTAGTAAACAGTTTTTCTTATCTGTAAAGTGTCAAAAAAAAAAAGCCAAGTTTTATCATTTTTTTCATTATGTGAGTTTGTAGAATTGATGACTTGGCCAGAAAATTTTTCATAGCAACAACAAAAACAAATTCAGGAGAAAATTAACATGTTGTAAGTAAATCCTTTTTTATGCTAAAAACCTTAATTCTCTGGGAGTTCAGAGAAAGTCATGGATTCAAGTGTAAGGGAAGGTGGGGAGGGAGAAGAACCTGTGGAGTGATGCTTGTAGTTTGGTCACTCTTGGCCTGATAATTTGGCATGTTATTTGTAGAATCTGAGCTCCACTAAAAAAAAAAAAAAAAAGACAAATTGTCTCCATAGATTTTACCACACCTGCTTCCTGTTTTTAGCTAAACCTTAGTGAGGAAAAATCCAGCATCTAGGGTATTTATCTCAATCTATTTTTACATAATGGTCCAATTCTCCATTTTGATAGCAATATTATGAAGTTACTGTATATTATGATTACTTTTCCTATTGCTTTAAAATATTTCGGGATTTGAAATAAGACTTTGAGTTTCCAGTTTTGGTAGGCTCATTTGGACCCTTTCTCATTGAAAAGGACTAAAAAGTTCATGTAAATTATTTAAAAATCCTTAAAAACTACGAAGAGCTAACAATACAGTAAGGAAATACTGAACAAAAACTGAAAGGAAAATGAACTAGAGTGATAAGAAAACTTGAAAGTTGCTTTTGTCTTGAGAGCTTTTGTGACTTTAGCAAACTGGAAGTTCCGTTTTGATAGTTCTTTAGCGAGAGGGACAGAAATTAAAGCCACATGTCTGCTTTAAGTGGGAGGCTATTAGATTCTCTCCAAAATAAGTTAGGACTCCAGTATCACTCTTAGAATAAATCAGAAGTAGAAGCGCCCTCACATGCCTTTCCAGTGGGAGATCACATCAAAAGGGCATGCATTGCAAGTCTTAATCCTGAATTAAGGTTACGAGGCTGGTAGCACAGAAGCAAAGGCAAATTCTCTCTTTTAGGCCCTAAAACAGTCTTAAAAATAAATTTGCAAATACAATAACCAGGATACAGTCAAACATAATCAGGCTCACTGGGAAATAAGACACTAAGAGAACAAGCAGAATCAATGGAAGCAGATTTATAAGGGTTTCAGTTAAAAAAATCAGTCACAGATAATAAACAAACTACAATTATCTTTAAAGAAACAAAATGTAAACTTAAAAATATTTGCAGGAACGATAATAAAAAGTGGCATGGATTTGAAAGAGACCCAAATGGAATGTCTAGAAAGGAAAAAGATACATGATATGTATACAATAAGTATTAAGATCTCAATGGATAGACTTAACAGATTAGACACCAAGAATTAGTAAACAGATTTGAAAAAAAATTGTATAGAATGAAGCAGAGAGAGACAAAAAAATGGAAAGAAACAGAAAAGAGAATCCATGCCATGGAATGGGGAATGAGAAATTCTACCAAGTTTAATTGAAGTCCTAAAATTTCCAGAGAGAAGATGAGACAGAGGTAATATTTGAAGAGATGATGTGTGAATATTCTTTAGAATTAAAAAAAAATTAAATTTTTTTTGGTTACTATCAATAATCCCTTCATAAACATCAGATATTCTTTGTGAAAATATTGACTGGAAATCTAGTTCTCATTATTTTAAATAGAAAATATAACATGTTACATATCAATCCAAATCTCCAACCAATTTCCCAAAACATAAAAATACATAAAAGCACCCATATATAAGGAACAACTACTAGCTTAGGAATATTTAATGTATCATGCTCTAATCACTAAGCAATTAATACGGTTGTCACCAAAAAGTTGCTTTAATGCAATAACACAGTACGTATCTCCATTGTTGTCACAGAGGGTATTTTTTAAAACATATGATTCTGATTTTCTACCAATTGCATTTGGGATGAAACAAGACTGTATCTACATGTTGTTTTGTTTAAAATGTTGTATTGAGTTTTGGAACATAAATATAAATATTTCCTGTATACTTCATAAGTGTTAGCCAAAAATTTTGTATTGAGAGATATATGTATGTTTTATGAAGTTTGGGTATTTATAATTGAGAGGCATTCTGTTGGGAAAATGTCAAACAAGGAGATGTTCTGAAGGGTGTGTTAGTATTTTGAGGCTCTGGATAGGACAGATTTAGTATCTAATGGATACACTTCTATCCTCATGTGGTTCTTTCCATCCTTTTAATAAAATAGTGACCTGATTTATGTGCCCATGGTGCTATCTATCTTTGGCCACCTCAGTGCATTGGGAACTTACACTTAATAGTAGCAGAATACTTAAAAAAAAAAAAAGTAAAAAATGAGATGGTCCCGATGAGATGGGAGATCACAGAATACATGTGATCGCTGGTATTTGTATTAATTATTGCCACAGTGTTATAGAACAATTGACGACAAAATATCAGCAGCATGCAGCAATAAAGTATTTGTTTCCTGCTCATATATCTGTGAAGACTATGGCAATTTAACAATTTTTATGCCAGCCTAAGGCTTTCATGTACTTAGCCACCCAGAGGAAAATTTTTCTATGAAGCTAATGAAGTTTAAGTTTTAGGGCCCCACTTTCATGGGTCATGTGTTCTGTAAAATTTTCAAAAGTTAGATTTGACTGCAATAGTTCAAGACCACCATCTCTTTCCAATTCTCCTCCTTTCCTCATAATTCTTATGTTAGGCAGCATTAGAGTAGACACAGTTTAGTACCTAGCTAAAGGGAGGTTAAGTTGGAGGGATACATTTTATTTAGGTTTGGTGGGATATATTAATATTGCTTGCAGTCACTTTCAACTTACCTATATTTAATTAATGCCAGCCATCTCAGTGTAAGAACATTGCTATTTTGGTGCTAGACTTTGACAAAAGGATGGGCTGCATAGATACCCTCGTCTCTTTTTCTTTGGAATGTAAGAATGTGAAAGACATGCTACAAAGGCAAAAGAAAACAATGGATTTTTACTTCTGAGGGGAAAACAGGATGACCAGTATGCCACTGCATGATGAATGATGAAGAGCTGCTGGCCTAGGTCACTGTGAGGCCGTAGACATGTGGGCCTCTATGGTGGCTGCCATGTGCATTCTTTCAATAAACCCCTCCCAGTGAAAGCAGCATATGTCCTTGCAAACTGAAAGACTGATATGATTTTGTTGTAGTACATATTGAGGATTTTATTTTGCTTCATGTTGAAATAATACCTGAATGTCTTAAGAATACTAACAGTACTAAAAGGTATAAAGAGATAACCAAGTCTTTCATTTACCCCAACCTTTGGTCCACCAGATTCCCTTCCTACATTTTTTTCCCTGTTATCCTCTGTGAACTAATATGAAATCTTAAGCCCCCCATCTGACTGAATGGACTACCTTTTGACCAAGGGGACTCCAGAAATATCCTAAAGCTGAGTTGCTGGCCATGAGAAGGGAGGTCAGACATGCATCATGCACCCCTCCCTTCTTAAAGACATCCATTCTAACTCATGAACAGGCCTAAAGCTATACAAAACAAAGCTTAAACCATACTGCAGATCACTTGGGTTTGAGTATGTGTACAGCAGCTTGCCCCTAACAAACTTTCTTATCTTAAAACATTTCAAGCCTTTAGACAAAGCTTCATTTCCTCAACCAATTACAAATCAAAGAATCCTTAAACCCACCTATAACCTGTAATGTCCCACTTTGAAATGTCTTGCCTTTTCTGGCCAAACCAATGGACACTTTCCATGTATTGATTTATGACTTTATGTGTAATTCCTGTCTCCCTGAAGTATATAAAACCAAACTGTAGCCCACCATGGTGAGACCACTTGTTCAAGGCTTCTTGGGCATGGTTCTGTGGGCCATGGTCTTACATACTCAGCTTAGAACAAACCTCTTTAAATTGTTTTCTAGAGTTTGAGATCTTTTCTGTTGACAGCCCCCCATGACAGTCCACATATGTACTTTCACATAGCTCCTGGATTGATGAAAATCATAGCTTACAAAACATTGTGATGTACCTTTTCCAGATATTCAAGATTTTATTTTATTGATATATTTTGTTGTTGCCAGCTAAACCAGCCCAAATTTTGTCTTCGCAACGGTAACTTTATTGCTTTATAAAATATTGCAGAGGTCATACTGTTAATACAACTTGCCAAAGTGTATTTAAGTGGTCCAGTTTGTTAGGCGTGTCTTAGATAGGAAAGTAAAAGTAGTCCTATTGCAGCCTAAGAGAATAACAGAATTTGCTTCTCAGATACATAAAGCAGACAAATGAAACAAAAAAATTTTCTTCCTGTTGTGAAAAGTTCCATCAGTAGAAATATTCTGATAGATAAAAACTATACTGTTTTTGCATTCAAGAGATTCCAAAGGTTTGAGACATGTAATAATGGAAAGTTACTTTACGGATCAACTTAAAGGAGTTTAATTTTTTCTTCCTTCCTCCTTCCCTCTCTTCATCTTTCCTTCTTTCTTTTTTAGTATCAAAATGTCCTTTTCAACTGTAGTATTTTCAACATTAAATAAGTAATTTTTGTAATGCATTTTAAAAATTCTTACAATCTTCTGTAACACAAAACCATTTCAGTTCTTATTACAAACACCCTTTCCTGACAAGTTTAAGTAGGTCAGGGAGGTACAATTAAGGCTGTATTACAGAATGAGGTTCTTACATGCATAACATATTGTAAATTTAATTCTAATTCAGTTGCTGTTCTGGATTCAGACAGTCACAAGAAAAACATTAAGATTTTTTTTTCTGAGATATAGTAGCAACTGAGTTTCCGAATTGTATCAGTTTCTATTGTTGCGTAAGAAATTGCCTGATTTCTAATCCCGCCCAAATTTAGCTGGTTAAAAGAACATAAATCTATTATTTCACAGTTTCTGTGGGTCAGGTGTCTGGCACTCTACTAAGTTCTCAAAAGTGCTGAAATTCAAGGTGCCAGCCAGCTGCATTCTCACCTGGAGAATGAATAGGGAAAAGATCTCTTTCTAAGATTGTTCAGGTTGTTGGCAGAATTCAGTTTCTTGTGATTGTAGGACAGGAGCCTCAGTTTTCTTCCTGACTGTTGACTGGGGACTGCGCTCAGCAAGTCCTTCCACATGGCCCCCTCCATGCAGGGGGCCACATGCCCTACTCACACCCTTACCCTTTGAATCTCTCCTTCAAGAAGAGCCCAATCCCTTTTAAACATGACACCTGATTGAGTCACACCCACCAAAGAAGATAATCTCCCTTCTGATTAACTTGGAGTAACCTGATATGGAACTTAATTACATCTGAAAAATCCCTTCACCTTTTTCCATATGAAGTAACCTAATTACAGGAGTGAAGTTCATCATATTCAGTCTCACCCACACTCAAGGGAAGGGGATCTTGGGGTCATCTCAGAACCTGCCACACCAATTTTAACCCTTTGTTGCTCCAAGGCCCATTGTCACTTGAGCACCTTAGTGTCAAGGAATGAACTATCTAGCACATTACCACAACATTTCTGACATTTGGCAGAACTCAAAGGAAAAAGTTTGAGGTATGTGTTGAAGAGATCGGGCGAAAGAGTGAAGGCACTGGAAGATGACATGTCCTTAGTAGTTCTTTTTCTTGTCAGAGCTCTACAGTCTATCAGATTGTCTAAGCCTGGAAGCCTTTGATCTTCCATCCAGAAGCCATATCTTTCTTTTTTTGTCTCATTTTGTGTTTTGATTTCATTTTGTTACTGCATAACTTTGTCCATAAATTGGTAATGTTTATGAAATTATCAATTAACACTGAAATACACTCATCTCAAACTAATGTTTAACTTTTATATAGAGTCTTTTTTATTTTTATGTTTTGTTATTTCAAAACATTACGGTGGTACAAATGTTTTTGGTTACATGGATTGCTTTTGTTATGCTTCAGCCAGGGTTATAAGTGTGCCCATCACGCAAATAGTGTTCACTGTACCCTTAGGTAGGTTTTCACCCATTCCCTCTTCTCCTCTCCCCTCTGCTTCATTTCCACTGAATTTTACTTCCCTCTGTGCAGATGTATGCTCATTGGTTAGTTCCAATTAAATAGCGAGTGCATGTGGTATTTGTTTTTCCACTCTTTAGGTACTTCACTTAGGAGAATGGTCTCTAGTTCTACCCAAATTGTTGTGAAAGGCCTTAATTCATCCTTTTCATGGCTGACTAGTATTCCATAATACACATATACCACATTTTGTTAATCCATTCATGAATTGATGGACACTGGATTGATTCATTTTTGCAATTGTGAATTGTACTGTAATGAACATTCAAGTACAGGTGTCTTTTTGATAAAATGACTTCTTTTCCTTTGAGGAGATACCCAGTAGTGGGATTGCTGGATTAAATGGTAGGTCTACTTTTAGTTCTTTGAGGAATCTCCATATTGTTTTCCACAGAAGTTGTACTAATCTGTAGTCCTACTGACAGTGTGTAAGCATTCCTTTCTCTCTGCACCCATGCCAGCATCTATTGTTTTTGGACTTTTTAATAAAAGCCATTCTAACTGGGGCAAGGTGATATCTCATTGTGGTTTTAATTTGCATTTCTCTGATGCTTAGTGACATTGAGCATTTTTTCATATGTTTATTGGCCTTTAGTCTTCTTTTGTAAAGCTTGTTCATATCTTTTACATACTTTTTAATGTGGTTGTTTTTTCCTCTTGATTTGCTTGAGTTCTTCATAGATTCTGGTCTTTAGCCCTTTATCAGATGTATAGCTTGCAAATATTTTCTCCCACTCTGTAGGTTGTCTATTTGTTCTGTTGATAATTTCCATAACTATGAAGAAGCTTTTTAATTTAATAAAGTCCCATTTATTTATTTTGCTTTTGCTATGATTGCCATAGGGGTCTTAGTCATAAATTCTTTGCATAGGCCAATATCTAGAAGAGTTTTTCCTAGATTTTCTTCTAGAATCCTTATGATTTCATGCCTTACGTTTAAGTCTTTTGTCCATTTTGAATTAATTATTGTGAGTGTTGAGAGATATAGATCCAATTTCATTCTTCCGCACGTGGCTATCCAAATTTCCCAGCACCATTTATTGAATAGGGCTTCTTTTTCCCAGTGTATATTGTCGTATGCTTTGTCAAAGATCAGTTGGCTGTATGTGGATGGTTTTATATCTGGGTTCTCTGTTATATTCCATTTGTCTATGTCTCTATTTTTGTGCTAATACCATGCTGTTTTAGTTACTATAGCCTTGTAGTATAGTTTGAAGTCTGGTAATGCAATGCCTCCAGATGTGTTGTTTTTGCTTAAGATAGCTTTGGTCTTTCTGGCTCTTTTCTGGTACCAAATGAAGCATAGTATTATTTTTTTTTCTAGATCTGTGAAATATGATATCGGTATTATCATGGGGATTGAATCTGTAAATCACTTTGGATAGTATAGACATTTTAACAATGTTGATTCTAAAGATCCATGAGCATGATATGTTTTTCCATTTGTTTGTGTCATCTGCAATTTCTTTTCTCAGTTTCGTAGTTAGTTCTCTTTGTAGAGATCTTTCAGCTTCTTGGTTAAGTATATTCCTAGGTATTTTATTTTCTTTGTAGCTATTGTGAATGGTATGGAGTCTTTGATTTGACTCTCCACTTGATTGTTATTCTGCACTTCCGGGTGTGCCCTGCTCTGATGGAGCAGCTGGGCAAACAGCACTGCAGAGGGCCATTGAGCAGGGAGGTCACAGTCCAAGCACCCCCTTAGTCCTCTACAGGTCTTCAAGGGGAAAGGTTTGAGCCCCACTCTCTGTGGAAGCCCTGGTGCGGTATATGCACCAACATGGGGGAATCAGCAGCTCCTGAGATCCCTGGCTCAATCATCTCTCTTGGCAGCCACAGGTGGGGAGGGGAAGGAG